>CM040828.1:275000-327500 GCA_022828995.1 Vimba vimba | reverse complement strand
GTGAGCTGTGATGGAAGGCTTCCAGTAGAGTGGGATCGAGGATGTCGGCTCTGGGAACCCATGATCATTCTTCAGGTCCATAGCCTTCCCAATCTATCAAGTACTCAAGGATACCACCACAGCGCCGGGAGTCCAAGATTTTGAAAGGACCAATAAATCTGGGACTGAGCTTCTTGCAGGTCAGGCGCATCCTGATGTCCCTGGTTGACAGCCAGACCTTCTGACCCGGTTGATAGGCAAACACTAAACACAAAATAGTTCACACTGGCAAATTACCTGAGTACAATAAAATGCCCTAAACTAAGAAAATTTTTGACAACATACAGACTAGGGGTGTCAAAATTAATCGTTTCTACGATGCATCGCGATGCAGACGAGGACGATTCGGTTTCGGTTCAGTAATAGACCATAACCGATTATAATGTACTGACGCTTTTCTGACGTCATTTGTTGCGTACGTGCTTTGTCGCGGTAGCATACAATGGCAGAGGGAGGAGAGAGGCGAGTGCGAGAAAATAAAAAATGCTCCAACTACTTTAAAGCCGACATCTGGGCACATTTCGGCTTTTATGAACAACCTGGTAAGCACGACCTGCAGAAGACACGCGCTGTGTGCACTCATGTCACGCACAAATAGAATATGCAGGAGGTAATACCACTAACTTGATAAACCACGTTAGCCGTTTTCACCCCGAGCTGTTAACGCCTGGCAGAGTCTGACTGCTTTAGAGTAAGCGGATGAGCTCCAACGTCACCCGAATCCGCAGCCAAAAACAAATCATCCACCCGCCCAATAATTTTCTCTTATTTAAGTATACGCACCCGATGGTCAAATTACAATTATTCTGTGTTACGCGTGATTATAAATGGATGATCGTCACCTTCAACAGCCTATTCGGCGACGGTTGATGCGCGCATCTTTAACGGTAACATACACTGATTAATGAGCGCTGCTTTTAAATGAACATTTCTTTAAAACAATATTTATTTGACAGATTTCCTTTTCTTAATGGCATAAACAAGCTTTACTCCCTTGAAACTTGAACTGGAATGTCACTGTTTCTGTCACTGCGACTTCCCGAACAGGCGAGCACACGCACACACATGCGCGCACACATCACTTTTGAAGTAAAATTTTAAATTGAGGATGCGGTGCATCCCGATGCATCGTGATATCGAATTGAACTGAATCGATGACATGATAATCGTAATCGAACCGAACCGTGAGACCACTGTCGGTTCACACCCCTAATACAGACTGAGTGAACACAGCCTGGCCATAGAGAAGGGTCGCCACAGACAGAGCTGGCTCCCACAAGAGGAGAGACTCTGCTCCCAGTGTGACAGGGGACAGGTCGAGACAGAGCTGCACTTTCTAACCTCATGCCCCAAATATAATACACTAAGACAAAAACACTTTGCAAACATTTCCCAAATATACCCTGAATTCGAATTCATATCAGACACACAGAAACTCCCATATGTACTGGGAGAAATGCCCAAATGTGAGATAATTTCTGCAAAATATGTCTTTTCATGCCATGAAATGAGGACAACCAGTGGAACCTCAGATGGATAAATAATTGTATATTTATTTTTAATAATTGTATTTTTTTTTTTTTTACATTTGATACGGATTTCTTTTCTTCTTTTTATTTTTTTTATTTTTTGTATAAATGTATTCATGCATTTACTTTGTTTACTGATTAATTTTATTGATTATTTGTTCATTGCCTATGTAATGACCAATGCTTTGGCAATACTGTACAAGTCATGCCAATAAAGCTAATTTTAATTTGAATTTGAATTTTGATAGGAGGGAGTCTCAGATCGTCTGAGGTTGGCTGTCATCATGTGCCTGTGCACTGCTTGTTGGAGCTGATGGTGAGCTGCGTCCCAGACCCTCTCGCTCTCTCGGAACCAGTAGTCGACCGCTGGGACGTTGGATGGTAACCGAGTACACACCAGAAGGGAGTGAGTCCAGTAGTCAGTTGACGGAGGGAGTTCTGAGCGTACTCGGCCCAGCCTAGGAACTGGTTCCAAGAGTTCTGGTGGCCCTGGCAGAAGGTTCGTAGGAAATGGCCAATTTCCTGGATCTTCCTCTCGGTCTGCCCGTTCGACTGCGGCTGGTACCTGGATGATAGGCTTACGGTCACACCTAGGAGAGAGAAGAACACTTTCCATACCCTTGATATAAACTACGGTCCACGGTCTGAAACAATGTCTTCTGGGAGTCCATAGTATCTGAAGACGTGATCGAAGAGGAGTTCTGCTGTTTCTATTGCTGTGGGGAGTCCTTTGAGGGGGAAAAGACGACAGGATTTGGAGAATCGGTCAAGTATCACTATGTGGCGAGCACGACGAGGTCGAGGGCCGTGGGAGGACGGCGCGAGGCCGGTGGCGTGATTGATAATGAGCGACACGTGCGCGACGCACCGGTCTCGCATCTCTCACGGAGGAGCGGAAGCATAAAGGAGGAGCGACGACAGTGAAGAGCGAGAGAGGAACAGGCCTGTGTTTTGTTTGATGTTCTGTGTTGCCAGCAGTCGTCCGTGAGGGGCTGCTGGCTTTTACTTTCATTTTGTATTTGTTTTATTTTTATTATTAAAAGTCTTTAAATGTTCGCCGGTTCCCGCCTCCTTCTTCCCGTAACAACATGCCTCGTTACACACTAGGATGCATGTGTTACCGTCAGAAGGTGGGAGGTCAGACATGAAGTCCACTCCTAGGTGTGACCATGGCCGGTTGGGAACAGGCACCGGTAGAAGTTTGCCAGATGGTAGGTGACGAGGACTCTTGGCCATGGGACAGTCTGCGTATCCTTGAATGAACCTTCTCACATCCCTAGCCATGTTAGGCCACCAGAAGCGATCTCTTAGCAGCGAGAGAGTGTTATTGGGTGGCCAGTGCCCAAGGATGTATGTGCGGATGCAGGGGTGTGCGTTGTGCTCTGGTGACATACTGTGGGTGGCAGGATGGGCTCAGGTTCTTCACTGACCTCTTCTGGAGTGTGCAGATGGGAAAGAGTGTCAGCCTTCGCATTCTTTGAACCTGGATGATAGGAAATGGAGAAATTAAATCCGGTAAAGAACAAGGTCCAACGGGCCTGGCGGGGATTGAGTCTCTTGGCTTCTTTCAAGTACTGGAGGTTCTTAGGTGTTTGAGCGCCGCTGGGATGAGGGGAAGAGGATATCGGAATTTGACGTGATTTGTTGAGGGGCCGCAATACAAGGCCGCAAGCCTCCGTCATTCTGGGCCATGAAGAAGAAACTCGAAGCAGCAGAGGACGTAGAAGGACGGATGTAGCCTTGTTGTAGAGGGCTGCATTGGGATTGAGTCCCGCCGGGTTCCGCGGGACTCAACGCAAATCTCGCGGGAGCGGGCGGTTTGAACTTTGCTGGGGGCGGGAATGGGCGGCTAAAAAAAAACACTGCGGGATCGGGAGGTAGCCTAGCAACATGATGGAGATGTCAATAATGGCGCTTTTCCACTACACAGTACCAGCTCACCTCGGCTCGGCTCGGCTCGGCTCGACTCGACTCGCCTTTGTTTGGTTTTCCACTGTGTAAAAGTTGTAACTCCAGGTACTTTTTTTCGTACCACCTCCGGCGAGGTTCTGGGCGAGCTGAGGCGATACTAAAATGTGACGTGAAAACACGGCAGACTGCTGATTGTTCAGAGAGAATCATCACTATTCACTGTCATCATTGCACGCGCCAGACAGAGTATCCTGAATAAAAAAACAGCAAAAACAAAAACTAAACCATCCAAAAACAGCATACAATCGATTTCCTCCATTGTCCTGTGTGTATGTGTCCAGAATACATGCCGGCCAGGGAAACGAAACAAACAACCCCATGAATCTCTTTAATAATAGCAATACAAATACGTGTTTTTTCCTGCGGGACGGGAGAAGACACAAAATCAATGCATCTCTATTATTGTGCGGGAATAAATTCTCAGAGTTTTGCGGGTGCGGGCAGGAGTGGACATACATATTGCGGGAGCGGGCGGGAGTGTAACACATACGTTGCGGGAGCGGGCGGTAATGGTCAGAAATTCGGCGGGCGCGGGCGGGAGCGGGATGAAGAAAACAGTCCCGCGCAGGGCTCTACCTTGTTGCAATGTCTCTTCTGCATACTCCTCCATGGCCTTCTGTTCGGGAAGTGACAGGGGATAGATCTTCCCGTGGGGCACTGGCTCACCCGGGATCAGGTCGATGGTGCAGTCCCATGGCCGGTGTGGAGGCAGCTGAGAGGCTGAAAATGTGGGCAGAAAATGTCGCCTAAGGGGGCATAACAAGTTGACATGTCGACCGACTCCTTCTCGACAGGGCTTTCGATGGAGGTGGAGTTCACCGGAAGTACCTCGACCGGCGCTGGAACGAGGCGAGGAATCAGAGGGAAACAGTTGAGAAAGCACTTCCTGCCCCACTTCATGGCTTTGCCGATCTTCCATGAGATGATGGTGCACAAGCCACGGGTGCCCTAGGATCACCTCAGCAGTGGAGTTCTCCAGAAGCAGGAGATGGAGGGAAGCTTGATGGGACCGCTGATGTTTACGGCATAGTGGTCATCCAGTCACTGACTGGACCTAGTAGATGGTCTGGGTAGCAGTCATTGGGGGTTTGAGTTGGCGGCAGAGTTTTTCGGAGATAAAATTCCCGGCTGACCCAGAGTCGAGGAGGGCATGAACTGGGAGAGATACATTTGAAGCAGTAAGGGTTACAGTGGTAGTGAGTGGTTTCAAATTCGTGATGGGATTCTTCAATACACTCACCATGGGTCATGGAGGATGAATGGGGTATGCGTTGATAATATGCCCCCCAGCACCACAATACAGACAGAGCCCCACACGTTTATCTCCAGCATCTAATCCCCTGTGTTTCTCCTGTTCCTCCCTGTGTGTGTGTGTGTGTGTGTGTGTGTGTGTGTGTGTGTGTGTGTGTGTGTGTGTGTGTGTGTGTGTGTGTGTGTGTGTGTGTGTGTGTGTGTGTGTGTGTGCGTGTGTGTGTGTGTGTGTGCGTGCGTTTGGTTTATATTACATTGTGGGAACCAAATGTCCCCACAAGGATAGTAAAACCTGAGATTAATAAACATACTAAATTATATTTTTTTGAAAATGTAAAAATGCAGAAAGTTTTCTGTGATGGGTAGGTTTAGGGGTAGGGTTAGTGTAAGGGGACAGAATATACAGTTTGTGCAGTATAAAAACCATTAAGTCTATGGAGAGTCCCCACATAGATAGTGAACCAGACATCTGTGTGTGTGTGTGTGTGTGTGTGTGTGTGTGTGTGTGTGTGTGTGTGTGTGTGTGTGTGTGTGTGTGTTTTCACTAGAGATGTTCCGATACACTTTTTTCCCTTCCCTTCCCGATACCGATTCTGATACCTGGACTCAGGTTATCGGCCGATACCGAGTACTAATCCGATACCTGGGTGTGTATCTATACAGCTGCAATTCATACTAGCCCTGTATGAATTGATAGAATTATTTTATAAAAGGTATTTTAGTTTTACAATATAACTGTATAAAAAAGTGCAACAAATAAATCTTGGAATCTAAAAAATTATAAATGAATAATAGGGGTGTAACAGTCCACAAAATTCACGGTTTGGTTCGATAAGATACACTGGTGTCACGGTTCGGTACGTTTTCAATACAGCAAAAAGAAAGAAATGCCAGAGAAATTTCCTTGATTTACATTTTTTATTTATTTATTTTTTATTAACATCATAAAGTATGATCATTTTTTACTTTGAACAATGATGGAGCTATAATTGACATATAAAACAAAAACAGCTCCTTATAAAAAAATGAAATGTAATATTGTAGTAGTTATAAACAAAGGTTTATTTTATTTCAGATTAACATTTGAGGGCAGCAATTTTATTCATAATGTCAAAATAAAACCAACGTAACGTTACTTGAAAGCACAATGTTTCTGGTTTCCACGTCAGCGCTGTTTGATCCGTTAATAACGGAGAAATGTGAATGTTTCTCACTAGATCTCGCAGCAATGTTATTACTTCAGTGGCGAATTCAAATGCTTTCTTTACTGGATCTCTTAGCGCTGTGTAGCAACAGTGTAGCTTGATCAAGATCGGCTCGCGCTGCATTGTTCCAAATTGTTTAATGGTCCGTGAAGCACAAAATAACGAGTAGCGCAGTTTTGTTCCGTTCTCATTACGTTTGCCATTTGATGATGGGCGTGAAGGATTAAAATTTAAGAATATGTTTTCAGATATGCTTCCTTACATAACATCACGGTGAAGAATACTGATTTTAGCATTTGAGGTTTTAATTTAGATAGTATATAAACTGAGAAAGTGATTATTGAGTTTACAGCAAGATATTCCTGCCCGACCTGTTTTTCCTTTGTAAGTTAAATGAGTCAGATCACAGAGACGCTAACCTATTGTCTTTAATGGCTCTTGGAGCAAGAACCACAGTCCAGACGTTGAATCGTTTGGCTGATTGGATTAGCACATATGCATTTGAGTGGTTATGCTGATTGGATTGAGACTGCCGGTCTAGGGTGGGTTCCTTAACCTGTATACTCATTTACATGCTTTGTTTGAATTTGTCTCCACCCCCAATAGTCCCTCCTCCTAAAAAGCCTATAAGATACCATGTAAAGTTATGTTAGATTAGATCATGTTGGAAGTTCTACTGCAACGTACAGCGGAGTTCTCAATAAAGAATAAATTCCGTTGAACGCGATCCCAACTGTCTCACTGGTCTCTGCTTCGATGAAAGAAAACTTTACAACAGGCGCCAGCGTCTCGATGCTTGCCGCGCCTACATTTGAAAATTTGCGTTTTCATTTCTTCTTCGCTGCTCTAAACAGTGGTTGCTTGTGGCAACAGCACAACTTCCTGTGTTGCCACAAGCAACCACTGTTTAGAGCAGCGAAGAAGAATTGATCTCCGATTTGCAGCGTAAAGCAAAGTTAGCGTGCATAACTAGGTATTGTTTAATAAAATGGTATCGGATCGGTACATGGGTAGATGTACTCGCCGATACCGATGCCAGAATTTTTATTGGTATCGGCGGCATTTCCGATACTAGTATCGGAATCGGAACAACCCTAGTTTTCACCCATACTTACCCATCAGCCATCTGTGCGTTCAGCCATCCACGATCTTCAGCATCTGTAAGGAAAACTCATTCCTTTATTACCATCTCCATTCATCCACAGTGTCAAGGTGATGATTACAACTTTAATGATGGCAACTTTAGAGCGATGTTGCTTTAGCACTTTCCCATTGAGAACGGGCAACAAATGTCTATCTGGATACTTTCGTCTGTCGTGGGCTATATGTTTTTTGTATTTGAATATATTTTCTAGACTTTAATATTAATATACATTAATATTGATTGTATTGCATTTAAAATCATCCTGACAGTAATGTCATCAGAATATTTTCATACAGAATTATGACTGAAGATTACGATTTCTCGTATCCGTTGTGTTGGTTCTCTGTCTTTATCTGACTGAAACACTCGTTCTTCTGCTGTCTGCTTCAGAACATGCAAATGAAGTTTTATTGTTATTATTCTGTTGCTCTTCTTGAATCATCCTGTTATGTGTTATTTATTCCTCTGGCGGTCAGTATGGAGCAGTAAAGTGATCATCAGTGGTCACTCTGTGCTGGGAGATGGCCAAACACAACATCTGACCAATAAAACACCACTGCCATAAACAACAATTTTCCCTCAAATGGAGAGCAATGAAGGACACACACTCTCTCACACACACACACACACACACTCTCTCTCTCTCTCTCTCTCTCTCTCTCTCTCTCTCTCTCTCTCTCTCTCTCTCTCTCTCTCTCACACACACACACACACACACACATTCTCTCTCTCTCTTGATGGAAGGTCACCTCACCAACCTCCAGCACTTAGCCAATGTGGTAATTGTATCTCTTGGACACTCGTCCCACCTGACGATCAGAGCAGTGTGTGTGTGTGTGTGCGTCCACAGTGCTCAGTGTGAACTCTAACATGATGTGACATGCAGCGCAGCCATCCCAGGTTTTTGATAAATGATTCAAGCATGTCAGTCAGTGAACGGAGGTAATGCTGCTCGTCTCTGAATCTCTCGGGACAGACAGAGATGGACGCCACCCGTCCCACACACAGCATACACTCAACCCATCCCACACACTCACACCGTCCCACACCAATCCATCTGATGATCTCTGCGGTGTGATTTAGTGTTTTCGGGCCGTGGGGTCTGATGTGAACTCAGAACAGCTGCACAAATGACTGTAGTGGGTGAAGCTGCGAATCACCCTCGTCCAGAGCTTTACACACACAGAGAACAAAACACAAACACACACCGCCTGTGCACAGCACTGTTTGTTATGCCTGAGACATCAAAGAGAAGAGACCAGACAGACAGACAGACCAGACAGACAGACAGACCAGACAGACAGATGTGTCCATATGTGCACTACGATCAAAAGTTTGGGGCCGGTGAGATGTTTTAATGTTTCAGTCTCTTCTGCTCATCAAGGCTGCATTTATTTGATCAAAAGTAGTGAAATATTATTCCAGTGTAAATCAGCTGTTTTCTATGTGAATATATAGCAAAGTGTAATTTATTCCTGTGATCAAAGCTGAATTTTCAGCATCTATAACTCCTGTCTTCAGTGTCACATGATCCTTCAGAAATCATTCTAAGATGATGATTTTCTGCTCAAGAAACATTTATGATTTTTATTAATGTTGAAAACAGTTCAGCTGCTTCAAATTTTTGTGGAAACCATCAAAGATTGAAATTTTCAGGATTCTATAATAAACAGAAAGTTCAAAAGAACAACATTTATTTGAAATAGAAATCTGTAAACTTTTTACCACGCAAATTTATTAATGCATCAGGTATCATGAATTAACAAGGAATAACACTTTTACAATATGTAGGTTAATGTTAAATTCTTAATGATAATAGATATTTTTAACATTTCAGGTTTTGTAAATTAACATTATTTGATCTATTACGAACATGTAAATTACTATTGTAAGTGTATGTTCTGTTTTGTTCAGTTTTATTATCGTGTTTTGGTTTCCCTGTTTGTCTGCCTGCCTGTTTTAACTAGTTAGTCTCCTTGGATTTTAATTAGCGCAACACTGACTCTGTTTTATCTAGATTACTCTGTGTATTTAATCCATAGTTTCCTCAGGTCTGTGTTTGATGTCGTTAATGTACACTATATTGCTAAAAGTGAACGGAGGTAATGCTGCTTGTCTCTGAATCTCTCGGGACAGACAGAGATGGACGCCACCCGTCCCACACACACACACACACACACCGCATACACTCACCCCATCCCACACACTCACACCGTCCCACACACACAGACCGTCCTGACCATTCCATTAATGTACACTATATTGCTAAAAGTATTTGGACACCCCTCCAAATCATTGAATTCAGGGGTCCTAATCACTTCCATGGCCAAAGTTGTATAAATCAAGCACTAGACATGCAGACGCTTCTACACACATCTGTGAGAGTACGGGTCGCTCTCAGGAGCTCAGTGAACTCAAGCATGGGACCGTGATCGGTTGGCACCTGTGCAATAAGTCCATTCGTGAAAATTCCTCACTACTAAATATTCCACGGTCAACTGTTAGTGGTATTATAACAAAGTGGAAGCAATTTGGAACAACAAGCGTGGGATGTAGTGGCGTAAAGTGTGGGATGCAGTGGAGTAAAGTGTGGGATGCAGTGGAGTAAAGCGTGGGATGCAGTGGTGTAAAGCGTGGGGTGCAGTGGAGTAAAATGTGGGATGCAGTGGTGTAAATTGTGGGATGCAGTGGAGTAAAGCGTGGAATGCAGTGGTGTAAAGCGTGGGATGCAGTGGTGTAAAGCGTGAGATGCAGTGGTGTAAAGCGTGGGATGCAGTGGTGTAAAGCGTGGGATGCAGTGGTGTAAAGCATGGAGGTGGTGTAAAGCGTGGGATGCAGTGGTGTAAAACGTGGGATGCAGTGGTGTAAAGCGTGGGATGCAGTGGAGTAAAGCGTGGGATGCAGTGGTGTAAAGCGTGGGGTGCAGTGGAGTAAAATGTGGGATGCAGTGGTGTAAATTGTGGGGTGCAGTGGAGTAAAGCGTGGAATGCAGTGGTGTAAAGCGTGGGATGCAGTGGTGTAAAGCGTGAGATGCAGTGGTGTAAAGCGTGGGATGCAGTGGTGTAAAGCGTGGGATGCAGTGGTGTAAAGCATGGAGGTGGTGTAAAGCGTGGGATGCAGTGGTGTAAAACGTGGGATGCAGTGGTGTAAAGCGTGGGATGCAGTGGTGTAAAGCGTGGGATGCAGTGGTGTAAAGCATGGGAGTGGTGTAAAGCGTGGGATGCAGTGGTGTAAAACGTGGGATGCAGTGGTGTAAAGCGTGGGGTGCAGTGGAGTAAAATGTGGGATGCAGTGGAGTAAAGTGTGGGATGCAGTGGAGTAAAGCGTGGGATGCAGTGGTGTAAAGCGTGGGGTGCAGTGGTGTAAAGCGTGGGGTGCAGTGGAGTAAAATGTGGGATGCAGTGGTGTAAATTGTGGGGTGCAGTGGAGTAAAGCGTGGAATGCAGTGGTGTAAAGCGTGGGGTGCAGTGGAGTAAAATGTGGGATGCAGTGGTGTAAATTGTGGGGTGCAGTGGAGTAAAATGTGGGATGCAGTGGTGTAAATTGTGGGGTGCAGTGGAGTAAAGCGTGGGGTGCAGTGGAGTAAAATGTGGGATGCAGTGGTGTAAATTGTGGGATGCAGTGGTGTAAAGCGTGGGGTGCAGTGGAGTAAAATGTGGGATGCAGTGGTGTAAATTGTGGGATGCAGTGGAGTAAAGCGTGGAATGCAGTGGTGTAAAGCGTGGGATGCAGTGGTGTAAAGCGTGAGATGCAGTGGTGTAAAGCGTGGGATGCAGTGGTGTAAAGCGTGGGATGCAGTGGTGTAAAGCATGGAGGTGGTGTAAAGCGTGGGATGCAGTGGTGTAAAACGTGGGATGCAGTGGTGTAAAGCGTGGGATGCAGTGGAGTAAAGCGTGGGATGCAGTGGTGTAAAGCGTGGGGTGCAGTGGAGTAAAATGTGGGATGCAGTGGTGTAAATTGTGGGGTGCAGTGGAGTAAAGCGTGGAATGCAGTGGTGTAAAGCGTGGGATGCAGTGGTGTAAAGCGTGAGATGCAGTGGTGTAAAGCGTGGGATGCAGTGGTGTAAAGCGTGGGATGCAGTGGTGTAAAGCATGGAGGTGGTGTAAAGCGTGGGATGCAGTGGTGTAAAACGTGGGATGCAGTGGTGTAAAGCGTGGGATGCAGTGGTGTAAAGCGTGGGATGCAGTGGTGTAAAGCGTGGGATGCAGTGGTGTAAAGCGTGGGATGCAGTGGTGTAAAGCATGGGAGTGGTGTAAAGCGTGGGATGCAGTGGTGTAAAACGTGGGATGCAGTGGTGTAAAGCGTGGGATGCAGTGGTGTAAAGCGTGGGATGCAGTGGTGTAAAGCATGGAGGTGGTGTAAAGCGTGGGATGCAGTGGTGTAAAACGTGGGATGCAGTGGTGTAAAGCGTGGGATGCAGTGGTGTAAAGCGTGGGATGCAGTGGTGTAAAGCGTGGGATGCAGTGGTGTAAAGCATGGGAGTGGTGTAAAGCGTGGGATGCAGTGGTGTAAAACGTGGGATGCAGTGGTGTAAAGCGTGGGATGCAGTGGTGTAAAGCGTGGGATGCAGTGGTGTAAAGCATGGGAGTGGTGTAAAGCGTGGGATGCAGTGGTGTAAAGCGTGGGATGCAGTGGTGTAAAGCGTGGGATGCATTGGTGTAAAGCTTGGGATGTACTGGTGTAAAGCTTAGCATGCGGTGGTGTAAAGCTTAGCATGCGGTGGTGTAAAGCTTAGGATGCAGTGGTGCAAAGCGTCGTATGCAATGGTGTAAAGCGCCAGATGCAGTGGTGTAAAGCTTGGGATGTGGTGGTGTAAAACGTGGGATGCAGTGGTGTAAAGCGTGGGATGCAGTGGTGTAAAGCATGGGATGCAGTGATGTAAAGATAATAATTATAATAATAAAATATATTATGCATTATATATTTTATAGACACTATATTGCCAAATGTTTTGGGACACCTGCTTTTACATGCACAAGTGGAGTAAAGCGTGGGATTCAGTGGTGTAAAGCTTGTTCTCTGGAGTGACGAATCGCGCTTCTCTGTCTGGCAATCCGATGGACGAGTCTGTGTTTGGCGGTTCCCAGGAGAACGGTACTTGCCTGACTGCATTGTGCCAAATGTAAAGTTTGGTGGAGGGGGGATAATGGTGTGGGGTTGTTTTTCAGGGGTTGGGCTTGGCCCCTTCCTGTTCTAGCATGACTGCGCACCAGTGCACAAAGCAGGTCCATAAAGACATGGATGAGGAGTTTGGTGTAGAGGAACTGGACTGGCCTGCACAGAGTCCTGACCTCAACCCGATAAAGAATTAGAGCGGAGACTGTGAGCCAGACCTTCTCGTCCAACATTAGTGCCTTACCACCCAAATGCGCTTCTAGAAGAATTGTCAAAATTCCCATAAACACACTCATAAACCTTGTGGATAAGCCTTCCCAGAAGTGTTGAAGCTGTTATAGCTGCAAAGGGTGGAACAACTCCATATTAAACCCTACGGATTAAGAATGGGATGTCATTAAAGTTGATGTGCATGTAAAGGCAGGCATCCTAAAACTTTTAGCAATATAGTGTATATATAATGTATCTATGAAATATATAATGTATAATATATTTTATTATTATTATTATTATTATTTCAACCACATTTCTGACATAAACTATGACTTAAAGGGACTATGACTAAAAGTTCACCCAAAATGAAAATTCGGCCATCACGTCATTCCACACCTTCATGTCTTTCTCTCTTTTATGTAGAAGATATTCTGAAGAATGTTGGGAACCAAGCGACACTGAAGCCCTTTGTTCAATAAGAGAACATCGAGACGTTCTTCAAGTGCCAGTCAATTATGAGAGAATCTTTGAGTGAACTAAACCTTTAATAAGTGTTTAAGGAAGCAAACCCTGGAAGAACACTGGCGATCAGATTCAGATGCTGCGTTCGGTCACACCGATGCATTCGACACTTCTTTAAGACAACTAAAACTCTCTTCATACTCACAGGAAACATCAGCGTAATGCTTTCCTCTTCAGCCGAGATCTAATTAAAGCTTAACTGAATTAAAGTCCATTAGAGGACATTAGCGAGGTGAAGGAGGAACGGCGCTATGGAAAGTGTTCTTCTTCTGATTTAGGGACTCTCCTCTCACGCTAATATGTCTTAGATCAAGAGGAAATGTCGACTTCTGATTGCAGAATAAACATCATGTGAGATGCTAATGGAGAGAAAGCGATGCTCTTACCGTTCGACGTCTCACTGTCTCAAAGTTATTGACCTCTGTCCCCCTGTGATTCGTTCCAGCACTAAAATTAACTTAATAATGGCCAAACACAAAGAACAACTACCTTATTTAACTCGCTAAACTTACATACTGCACATGCAATTGACAGGGAACAATTAAGTCTAGCATAATAGGACCAATCTAGAGTTATGGCTCTTGTTAGACGTGTGCGGCGGCTTCCTTCTGTCAGACTGTCAGAAATAAATAAAGAAGGTAAAAGAAATCTATTGATTTTATCTCAGAATCCTTAATGACCTCACGTCTCCCTGGACATTTAGAATTTAAGCTTCACCATAATTATGACTTCATGCATGTGCCAGATTAATGTACAGCTGTTGATGGTTCTTACAGATGAACTCTGACTTCGGCTCTGTGCCAAAACCTAGTGAACCGCCTAAATAGACAGCTACACTAGCGTTCAACAGTTTGGGATCAGTAAGACTTTAATGTTTCTGAAATAAGTCTCTTCTGTTCACCATACTGCAAAATCATTGACATTTTATTCAGTGTTGAAAACAGATGTGCCGGTTCATATTTTTGTGGAAACCGTCATGCATTTTATTTTTCAGGATTCTTTGATGATGGTTTGTAATGCCATGACGGCGAGTAAATGATGCCGAATGATCATGTTTGTGTGAACTGTCCCTCGTACTCTGACTCTCTGTTTGACTCTGTCTGTAGTTTGTCACTTTCCAGCTGACCAGAACCAGTTAAACCCGTTCTGGAGGTCTGCTGGTCTGCGCCCGTGACCCGAGCACCTGTCCTCTCGCGCCCCGCTGCATTAATGCTGATGATCTCACAGCGGTACAACAGCAAGAGCTATTTCAGCTCTCACACGCTCATTAACAGCTCACTAATGCAGCGTCCTACAGCTACACACACTCCAGTGCTGCACTATAACATGCACAACCAACCGTACAGCGCCAGATAGAGGCCACAGCGGCTCACCCAGTGTGTGTGTGTGTGTGTGTTTCGATAAATGTTTGTGAACAGCCTGTTATCCTGACTGCTGTTGAACCAGAACCTCATCATCATTAACCCTGAACCCTCAAAATGATAAACACAAACCACACAACACTAAACACAAGCCCTTCATTGCAAACTCTGGCTTAAAAAGCAAACTTCATGCCGTTTCAAATCTGTCTTCTTGCTTTTCTGTGAAACACAAAGGAAAGGTTTGGAAGAATCTTTATGCAGGTCTTTTACCAACGTCCCCTGTCGAGTATTATACTCAAAATTATAATAAAAGTAGTTCATATAATGTATCATTATATTTACAATGCAAAGCTTTTAACAGGGAAATATTTATCAGCGCACTGCAGTCATGAGAAATAATGATGGTTGTTTTCAAGATGATCATCATAAGAGTAACTGGCCCTCGTCAAATTAACCTTTACACTGGTAATGTTCAATAAAACAGAGTATTTGGTCAGAGATTAGCAGCGATATTAACCTCATCGAGAGAAACTACACTGAGCCCAGAGAAAATGAAGTGAAGAATCTGCAAGGAAAATTGAGAACTGCTTCACGAACTTACAGCATTCATGCGATTCAGTCTGTTTGTCAGACAAAGGCATCATGTGTCTTCTGAAGACATTAAATATAAAGGATGCATCATGTGAACTAGTGTTAGTATACTTTCATGGTGCCTTTTGTCATTTTTGTAGTTTGACGGTAAGTTTTTTTAATGTTGTCTTTAGATGGAAAAGATGCAAGTTAAAATTCAAAAACATCTTTTTTTCTACAAAAGATAGAAAGTCATGTGAGTTTGGTAGAATATAAGGGTGAAAAAAATATGACAGGATTTTCATTTTAATAAGAATTCTTCCATTTGTGGCAGGGCCAATGAAATTCTTCCTGCCTGCATGTGGTTGGTTAGTCCACTCGTTGAGTTTCCTCCTATCAGTGGGCGGTAGCAGCAGAGTTGGGAGTAAGTCACACATGTGCAAGTCACAAGCAAGTCTCAAGTCTTTAACCTTCAAGTCTCAAGCAAGTCCAAGTCAATTTTTAGAAAAGCAAGTCAAGTCAAGTCAAGTCATTGCTTTATGTCAAGCAAGTCAAGTCAAGTCGTAGCTTGGGTCACAAGTCACTGGCAAGTCAACGTTTGATGATTTCACTGAATTTATATATTAAAATAAGTTAAAACGACAGAAGTTGTGGACTATGGTTTTATTTGCAACGTTTTTTTTTAAATATGCATTTCCACATAGGCCTACAGCTGAGTGATTACTACAATAAAAATCAAAAAAATAAAATTTCAAACTACATAGCCTAAAATGTAAATGTAACTGAAATTAGGCCAACATTAAAGCATGAAAAAATAAATATGCCTCAAACATTGCAGAAGACCATTAAAAGGTATTAAAACAATTCACAAAAAGTATAATGGTTCCTATGCCACCAAATGGTATTCTTCAAACTGGCATCCCCTTTATATAAGTTATATATTTTTAAATATGAAGTTAAATCCGCCTAGGCTAATTATAAAAATAACTCATACTAGGGCAATTTTTCCACCACTTTTTGAATTTTGGGTGCATATTAATTCTGCTGCCATTTTGCCCCCAACCCCCTGATAACATCTAACCCTGCTATAAGAGGAGTTTTTATGTTTAACATAAAACACGACAAAACATTAACATTTTTGATGTTGTTTTTTGTCATTGGAAAGAACGACATATTTGGCTTTAAAGCATGATTGGAAAGAAATGTGGCAAATGTTATACAAAACATATGCCATCATTAATTATCATTTGAATATTGACAACTTTAAGCTACATTTGAAAAAATAATTGTGTATAAAGAGGCATGCTGTTTTTACCAATATTCTCTCTAGATTTAAAGATTTAGTTTTAAAGAAAGTCAAATTAACAAACAGGTTAAACAAGCCATAGCTTACTTTTAGACGTGGTGAATGAAGTTCGACTGTTCGAGGTTGTGATGGTCGTCCGATATCCCATGCCAGTTATTATGCGTAGCCTACAGCAAATCTTCTTGTATGAATATGGTCAATTTTAGTCTTTATATCCAAAAAGAAACGATGCTGGGAGATGTTTTTGTATTTAGCGCGCTGCCGCGCTCACCGCAATGTGTTTTTTTCTGGGCTTGTGCAGCGTCACGCAATCGCGCAGAATCTGATGACTGGCGTCAATGGTTCCGTTGCTTTCATTTTGTTCATCAATTGATGTTGCGATGATTTATATAAAAATGTAGGCCTATATCAAGTCATTCTCGAGTCATACAGTTCAAGTCAAGTCAAGTCTCGAGTCATTGGATTTCAAGTCAAAGTCAAGTCGAGTCATTTTCTTAATTTAGTCAAGCAAGTCTCAAGTCCTTAAATTTGCGACTCGAGTCTGACTCGAGTCAAGTCATGTGACTCGAGTCCCCCATCTCTGGGTAGCAGCATATATAAACGGGCTGGCTATGGTGTTAGGAGTCACCGCCCCTTCCCGGGTCGTCATTCGGTCGCCATCCAGAGTGGCGTGCGAGTTTCCTGCGGCTGGCAGTTTATTAACCCTCAGGGGACCACAGTGTTTTGGGGGCCTTTGAGATGTTCTGACATGCCTTGACATTTGTGCTTTTTTCAGTTATTTATAAACATGTTAATGGCAAAGGTGTAAATTCACTCTATATAGCACAAACAGGGCTACCATAATATGCGAGCAACGTGTATGTAGATGTTTGTATTTTTAAGAGAATAATGTTTATGCGTGGTTATTGGAAAAAATTAAAATGAAAGTTGCTGAATTAAGACCACAAAACACATATTAAATATGTGTCCACAAGACTTTTGACTAATGGATGTTGTCCCTTTGTGTTCTAGCTTCAAAATTATGTGAAAATAGTTTTGCTTTATCGTTCACAAAAAAAAAATACATTGATTTAAATGGTGTAAAACAGGTTCCCTTTCAAGGGAACTCGCGTTGCGTCCAGTTTGACGCTATGGGAACGCTTTGCGTGATGACGTCTTGAAGCACATGTAAAATCAGTCCAATGGTGTAGCGGGACGTCAGAGGCGGGTGACGTCACGTACCAGGAAGCTATAAAAGCCGGCCTGAAGCAGGAAACAACAGCTTTCTGAGTCTTCAGTTGCGCTCTGTGTGAAATCTGTCTGTATATTTGGTGTTGTCTGTCTATATCATATATATATATATATTCAGTATGGCGAGCGAGCAGCAGTTTAGAGTGTGTGTCCATCCCTGCCCGCGTTATTTAACGGGAGGTGACACACACACTCTTTGTGTTGTTTGTTTGGGAGAGGAGCATGCCCAGTCAGCACTCGAGGGTGGTGACTGTGTGCATTGCTGTGCGCTTCCATTGCGTACGCTCCGATCCCGCTTGGCTCGGTTCAATCCCGACCACGCTCCCCAGGGCTCGGGTCCCGCCGCTGCCGAGGCACGGCGTCGATCTCAGACCTGGGGTTCACAGATGGATTTATCAGTGGATGTTGAGACGGGCTCTGCCTTATCTCAGCATCCGTCTGATAGATCCAGTGCCTCTTATCAGGGTGTGGAAGCACGCGCTGCGGTTTCTTCCCCCCCGATAGAGGTACCAGTACTGCAACTATCCAGCTCTGAGGAGTTGGATGTTGTGAGTATTGTAGCTGAGTCTGAGGATTCGCCACCTCAGTCTCATGCGTTTGGAAAAAAAAAAATAAATAAAAGAAAAATAAAAGAGTAAAAAGAAAAAAACTGTCTATTGAGTGGCCAGAAGATAGGCAGGACGTTCGTTCGAAAATTAAGCTCGACGAACGCTTCCTGCCATCTCGTGCGCAGCCCCAGCGCAGGAGCCTGCCGTTTTTCCCCGATCTCCACACCGAGGTGTCGAGATCGTGGGCGAAACCAGTGTCATATCGAGTGTATACTGCACAAACATCACACTATTCATCCATTCACAATTATAAAGAGCATGGTTATGGGGAGATGCCGAAGGTGGAAGAGACGCTCGCGAGCTATCTCTCTCCAGCAACGGCATCTTCTCTGTAGGCTCCTGCACTTCCATCCAAGCCAGTAAAGTTACTCCTTCCCTGGTTCATAAAGCTTATGCCGCCGCCGGTCAAGCTGCAGCGTGTTTACATACAATTTCCATAATGCAGGCTTACCAGGCTGAGTTATTGGGTGATTTTGAGGTGGGCGGGGGTATTAGTGCTGATACGGTCTCTCAGGGCCACCAAGGAGACGGCTAAATCCATCGGCCGCTCTATGGCAGCCCTGGTGGCCACTGAGAGGCATCTGTGGCTTAATTTAAGTGACATAAAGGACAAAGAAAAACATGTTCTTTTAGATGCACCAGTATCCACGCAAGGGTTATTTGGAGACGCAGTTAATAGTGCTGTAGCGAAGTCACAAGAAGCTTCAAAACAGGCAGCTGCACTTCAAAAACTTCTCCCCCGCCGTTCTTTCTATGAGGCTGCTGAGCGGGAGCAGCCTCACTCCTCTAAAAAGAGCGCTGAGCACCGCGCCACTCAGAAACAGAGCGTTTCCTCCCGTGCTCCCCCACAAAAATCTCGGGGACACGGAGGGCGCTCTCAAACCCAGCAGTCTTCGAGGGGTAAAACGGATCTGCGGACCGTTATTACCGCCAAGAAGGCTGCTGGGGAAAAAGTCCTGATGTCTGAGGGCTCAGGACAAATGAGGGTAGTCCCCCCGAAGCAGAGCGGTTAACACCTCTTTTCACGGTGCCCGTCTCTCTTCGGTGCCCTCAGGGGACCGTTCTGCCAACCCTGCCGCCTCCGGCGTTACAGGGCGCAGCGGTCTCCGGCGAGCACATATCTCAAGGTCCACCCGGAAACGTAGTGGCCTCGGGATGCCCGCCCCCTCTGAGGAGGGTGCTAGAGCAGTCTGTTTGGTCGTTCCCTGCCGGTGCGCCGTTACAGGGCGACGAACCGACTGCTCAACAGCAGGAGAAAAATACGGTGCCGTCTCTCTTCGGTGCCCTCAGGGGACCGTTCTGCTAACCCTGCCGCCTCCGGTGTTACAGGGCGCAGCGGTCTCCGGCGAGCACATATCTCAAGGTCCACCCGGAAACGTAGTGGCCTCGGGATGCCCGCCCCCTCTGAGGAGGGTGCTAGAGCAGTCTGTTTGGTCGTTCCCTGCCGGTGCGCCGTTACAGGGCGACGAACCGACTACTCAACAGCAACAAAATCCAGAAACCAGTCTCGAGAGACTGGTACCTCTAGTAGAATCTTTGACAGCGTGGAAGCTACTGTCAAATGTTTCTCGTTGGGTCCTGCAGACCGTGGAAAAAGGGTATTAGATACAATTCTAGTAACGCCCACCGCGGTTTATGGGGGTCCTGCCCACAATGGTGGGCCCCGAGCAGGTTCTGGTTATGGAACAGGAAGTAAACACTCTGTTAGAGAAAGGGGCCATAGAATATGTACCTCCCTCCAACAGGGAAACCGGGTTTTACAGCCGGTACTTCATAGTTCCAAAGTAGGACGGGGGATTGCGTCCCATTTTAGGTCTTCGAGTTGTCATGCAGCTCAAGTTCAAAATGTTAGCATTGAGACTATCGTGTCACAGATTAGTCCGAGGACTGGTTTGTCACGATAGACCTCAAGGACGCATACTTCCATCCGTCCGTGTCATTGGAAGTTCCTGAGGTTTGCTTTCGGGGGCAAAGCATACCAATATCGAGTTCTTCCATTCGGCCTGGCTTTATCACCCCGCACTTTCACCAAATGCGTGGATGCAGCTCTGGCGCCTCTGCGCCTCCGGGGTATTCGCATCACGAACTACATCGACGTTTAGTTGATTTTAGCTCAGTCGCATTAGATGGCGGTTCAACATCGAGATGTTGTTCTCGCCCATGTGAATGAGTTGGGGTTACGGCTGAACGCCAAGAAGAGTGTGCTTCTCTTTTTTAGAGGACCACTTTTTTAGGCGTGGTTTGGGATTCAGCGTCGATGCAGGCGCGCCTGTCATCGCCACGCTTCAATCCTGGCAGCTGTGAGAAGTGTAAAGCTAGGCCAGCTACTCACTGTCAAACAGTTCCAGAGACTGTTGGGTCTCGTGGCAGCAGCCTCCAACGGGATACCTTTTGGACTGCTGCACATGAGGCCCCTGCAGTGGTGGCTCAGGACCAGAGGGTTTTTCCCCGAGGGGCAACCCATTTCGCACAATCAAGGTCACGCGGTGATGCCTACGTGCCTTGGTTATGTGGAAGAAACCTTGGTTCCTGTCCCAGGGCCCAGTGCGGGGAGCTCCTTGTCGTCGCAAACTGCTAACGACGGATGCTTCCCTCACGGGTTGGGGAGCGATCCTGTGGGTCGCTCATCTCAAGGTCTGTGGGAAGACCATCATCGTTCCTGGCATATCAATCGCCTAGAGATGTTAGCTGTCTTCCGGGCTCTGAGGAGCTTTATCACAGGTCTCAGGGGACACCATGTGTAGTGCATACGGACAACACGTCGGTAGTCGCCTATATCAAGGGGGTTTGCGCTGGCACGCCATATCCTCTTGTGGTCCCAGGGGAAGTTGCTGTCACTCAAGGCAGCCTACATCCCCGGGGTCCAGAATATAGGAGCAGACACTCTGTCGAGACAGGGGCCGAGGCCCGGGGAATGGTGGCTCCACCCCCGAGGTGGTGGAGCTGATATGGAAATTATAAGTGGGTCTGTTTGCGTCTCGAGAGACGTCTTACTGTCCACTTTGGTTCTCCCTCACGCATCCAGCTCCTTTGGACTGGATGCTATGGTGCAGACGTGGCCGAGGCTACGTCTGTACGCTTTTCCCCCAGTTGCTCTGCTCCCGGGAGTTCTGGAGAGAGTTCGCAGGGACCGGGTTTGCCTGCTTCTTATAGCCCCGCGCTGGCCGGGCAGAGTATGGTTTCCCGATCTTGTGTCGCTCCTCGACGGGCCTCCTCTGGAGCTACCCGTCAGGAGGGACCTTCTGTCCCAGGCGGAGGGCTCAATATTTCACCCCCGCCCAGAACTGTGGAACCTGTGGGCTTGGCCTCTGAGGGGGCCCAGCTCATAGAGTCAGGTCTCTCAACTGAGGTTGTTGAGACCATTCTACACTCCAGAGCTCCTTCCACGAGGAAACTTTATGCCCTGAACTGGAGAGTATTCACCTCTTTGTGTAGTGACCGTCGGTTGGATCCAGTCAACTGCCCAATTGGTACAGTTCTGGAGTTCCTGCAGGACCGGTTCACTGCAGGTCTGACCCCGTCCACCTTAAAGGTTTATGTGGCGGCCTTAGGTGCTTACCACATTCCTTTGGGTGGAATGTCTGTGGGGAAAGACCCCTTTGGTATCTCGTTTCCCTCGTGGCACTTGGAGGTCCTCCTCCCTTCCGAAATCGGACCAGGAGGCTAATAATTTGCTTGCCCTGTTCGGGCGTTAGACGCGTATGTCCACAGAGCTGCCCTGTGGCGTAAAAGTGACATTTGCTCCCCTAACAAGGGAGGTCCAGTGTCTAAGCAAAGGATGAGCAGTGGGTGGTTGAGACTATCTCACTTGCTTATGAGGCGGCTGGACAGCCTTCTCCTTTGGCTGTCCGGTCGCACTCTACGAGGAGTATGGCGGCCTCTAAGGCCCTTATATCAGGAGTTTCGTTACAGGACGTTTGTGATGCGGCAGGCTGGTCCTCACCGCTCACTTTCGTCAGGTTCTACTCTCTGGATCTAGACTCTGCTCCAGGGTCTCATGTTTTGTCATCCTAGTGCTGCTCTTTATGATTTCACACAGGACAGACATTTGTAGCTATGGAGGCGTTGGTATAGACGTTCCCATAGCGTCAAACTGGACGCAACGCGAGTTCCCTTGAAAGGGAACGCTCCGGTTACGACTGTAACCTCGGTTCCCTGAAGAGGGAACGAGCGTTGCGTCACCTTGCCATATCTCCTTCATGCCTGTCAGCACGACTTCAGACTTTACTAAGCTGTTGTTTCCTGCTTCAGGCCGGCTTTTATAGCTTCCTGGTACGTGACGTCACCCGCCTCTGACGTCCCGCTACACCATTGGACTGATTTTACATGTGCTTCAAGACGTCATCACGCAAAGCGTTCCCATAGCGTCAAACTGGACGCAACGCTCGTTCCCTCTTCAGGGAACCGAGGTTACAGTCGTAACCGGAGCGTTTTGCTTGGAAAGCCAATATGCAAGGGGGAGGAGTAGTTTACACCTTAGATTGCATAATCTCTGCATAATCTCCCCACCCATTCTGCATAATGACTGCCTAATGAGCCATTCATTCAGGTGTGACACTGACTGAGCCACAATGCAACGACAAAAGATGTATTTAGAAGAAGACTTATATTGACCATTTAAGATTTCGCTTACATTTCTCTTGTAAATATGTTTTGCTATTTTATTAAAAATGTTACAATTACAACAATAATTACAATTTCAACAATATTTCAAGTGTACTCTTTCTTTGTAAAAAAAAAAAAAGAAAAAAGATTATAGGCCTAAATTTTATCATATGTATTCATTAGTTTGAATATAGCCAACATTGGAACATCTAACATCTTAGTCTATGACTTTATTTTTGACAAAAATAGTATTTTTTTTTTTTTTTGCAGTTTAATACGTTGCTTATACAAATACATTTTTTTCAACATATTCCAGTGGATTTTTACTCATCTCAGTAGGCTATAGCAAAGCAGTTTATTCTTTCACACACAGACACGCGATTCATATTCAGGCTAAACAGTCTTTACAAATATGTACCCTTCATTCATCTCACAGAAAGGCGAGTCATATTATAGAAATGCGATTCATCTTTTTGCGGTTTGCATAGGCCTACACTAACGTTATTCCATAACGTTATTCCACACGTGAGAAAAGAAAACAGCCTACCTCACTCCTCAGCGCAGCGGGATCTGCTCCTCATATCAGGAGATATTGCTCCTCATCAGCACTGTTCTGAGGAATCGTTTCTCCATAAGGTAGGCTATATTATGCCTCACTCGATCGCGACGCGCTGTGTTTACAGCTGATGGGCGTTTCACACCCCTCAGAATTTGCGTTTGAATAGCACGCGCTCTCCGGGGAGTGGTCACATTACTGTGAATTACTGTGAATGAACTCCTAATGAGCTCGACAGGAGTCGCTCTCTTTTTATACAGATTACAGAAACTGAGAATATTTGTTTTTTATATAAGTTACTTCTTTTAACAGATGCGATCTCAAGCTTTATGCCCGTGGGTCTGTTTGCCTGTTTGACTAAATTTTCGCGGAGTTATTGATCATTTTCGAACGCGTTTCAAATGGGAGTTCACGGACAGAGGGAAGGCAGAAATCGCATCATGTTAATTTTTCTTTATTTGTCAAAAAGCAAAACACTTTATTTTTATTGTGAGTATACAGAAAAAAAATAGAAACTGAACAGGATCGATTGATGTATTACACGAAAATGAAAGATCAAAATTAACAGAGCATTTGGTGTTTATTTTCATTGCTAAAAAAAAAAAACGAGCAAAACGCGCCGGCGCGTTTGTGGTCCCCTGAGGGTTAAGGTTGTTCCTCCTCTGGTAGGTGAAGTCATATTGGTTTTACACTTTGTATCCACTTGTATTGTAGCGACATTTTTGTTGTGTACAGTCAAAGGTTGGAGTGAGAAGTACGGCCAGTATGAATGTTTACACTTCAATATGGAAGTGCTTAGTTTCCGCTGGCACACGCTGTCCTCCCGATCGACTGGACGAGCCCTCAGTCTGCATGTATGCGTTTATGCCTGACTGGTTTGGTTCTCAGGAATCGTTCTCATAAGGTATGTGATTTAAGTCATTCTCGCCTGGGTCGCGTGGCGATCTTTTGTCGAGAGAAACAGATTTTAGTAATTGTTCGTAGTTAATTCGTCTGATTGTTAACTTGTAATTTTATAGATGCATCAAGTACAGATTGGTGGCGTCTGCATGGTCGATTAGCTTTCTTGCGGTTGGACTGCGTGGAACTACTGTCCGAAGGCGCTGTTGCTTTGCTGTTAACAATTGGACTGACATCGTTGTCTTTTGTGTTTGTGTATTACGTGTGTGTGTATGCGCGTGTGTGGTTGTGGTTTATATTTTTCTTTTTGTATTTTTTTGGTATTGAGTCAGAATTTGTAAGGTTTAAATGGAAAAGTGTGAACACCTCTATTCCATTCATTGTCTCTGTAAACTGACAATTCTGAGTGTGTTTCAACTGTGACAATTCTCTGTGTAACTTCATTCTGTCGTTACAGCAGCTGAGTGCGTAAAGCAGGGGCGGATTGCTGGTGGTGGTCTTTCTCACGAGTGCTGTGTCATGAGTGGCGTGTGTACTTGTGTGTGAGTGAGTGTGTGTGTGTGTGCACAGGTGTACGGGCAAGGTGACTTGCCGTGGAGGCCTTACGTGCCCGTTATCCCCTGCTCTGCCTCGGCTCCTTGTTCGCTGACTTCTCAGGTCGCTCTGTGTGTCTTGTTGAATAGTGACATTGTCGTGTCTATGTGTTGTTGATTGTGTTTTGTGAATTTTATATAAAGTATTTATCTTGAATAAAATTTATATATATTTTTGTATCCACGTCTCCTGCCACTTGACTGTGAACGAACCTGTATTGTCTTTCCATTGTATTGTCCCTGGCAAGATTCCAGGGTGGCGTAGTCGCTAGTCGATCTCCTCCAATTTCTCGCCCCCGCTACACATTGCAGTGCAGCATTCTAGTTAGTTAGTGGCTACAGACCTGAGACTAGCTATGAAGAAGACCTCCTCTCCTCTCAGTGCAGATCCTGAGATGCCCAACGCTGGAGAACTGGGAAGTTTTGTAAAGAACTGACAGAATGTCTCTTGGATATTTGCAGTGAAAGCAGACAGAAAACTCTGGAAGCTGCCGAGATGAAGAGAGAGAAAGTGAGCGATGCTTGCAATGGTTTGGACGGCCTGCACAGCGGAATTCATCCTCAGCATGTTTAAAGTCTTCTTTCATTTTAATTTGAAGAACTTTCAACTCATATCTGCCAAAATAAACTCTGGCAGAATCGAGTGTATGTTGGCAAGTCCGAACACAGAGCGTTCATTTGTGAAGTAAAAGGTCAGCATTCACTACAAAAACACACAACATGGGAAATGTTTACTTAGTAAGTATATTATGTAAAATCCCTTCAAAAACATGACGATGTTTTAAACCAAATACAAACCAGACAACAACAAAAAAAAAAGATATTGATTTGAGAGATTTCTGAAGATCTGTCATCTGTCTTGATTAGTGATGTCTGAGTTTGTTTGTGGTATAATAAACATTCACCACATATTCATAATTGTCACGATTGGTTGTTGTATTAAGCGCACAATGAAAGAAGTAGAAAAAAATAGTCTTTATTAATTCCACAACAGTAAACTCAGGAGATCACAGGAGAAAACGTAAAAACAACCACGTTAAACAATACTGAAAGAACCGAGGGCTTAAATACTGACAAAGGAGTAAGCAAAGTGAACAGGAACAGGTATGTGGAGCTAATTAACTAGCAAGGAAACTAAATAGGAACTCAGGCAGGCAAAACAGGAACAATACAAAGTGAAAAGAAAACTAAAACATAGTACACGTGACATAACATCCCCCTTGTGGAAGACCCATCCTTGTGCCGTAACAAGTTCAATTGAGGAGGGAGGGGGCTGTGGAGGAGGACATGGAGCAGGCGATTGACTGGAGACAGATGAGAGTGATGGTGGGAAAAAACTGGTTGGCGATGACGGTGGAAGGACCTTAGGAGCAGGAGTGGATGGAGCCATGGTAGAGACTTGGCTGACAACACCAGACGGATGACTGACGGAGACAAAGCCGATGAATTTGGAGCCCAAGGCCATAAGGATGATGGTCCCTGGTGAAGCCGAGGGAGGGAGGAGCCAAGGTGGAGTCGAGGGAGGGGGGAGCCAAGGTGGAGCCGAGGGAGGGGGGAGCCAAGGTGGAGCCGAGGGAGGGGGGAGCCAAGGTGGAGCCGAGGGAGGGGGGAGCCAAGGTGGAGCCGAGGGAGGGGGGAGCCAAGGTGGAGCCGAGGGAGGGGGGAGCCAAGGTGGAGCCGAGGGAGGGGGGAGCCAAGGTGGAGCCGAGGGAGGGGGGAGCCAAGGTGGAGCTGAGGGAGGGGGGAGCCAAAGTGGAGCTGAGGGAGGGAGGAGCCAAGGTGCAGCTGAGGGAGGGAGGAGCCAAAGTGGAGCCAAGGGAGGGAGGAGCCAAGTTGGAGCTGACTGGTCAACGAACCAAGGTGGAGAGACGGGCTCGGTGGCTAAAGGCGGAGCCAAGGGATCCTCTTGACTAGGTGGAGCTTGAGACCGGAAGACCCGAGGCAGATTCACACAGCAGAGTGGAGTTAGAAGAGCCGAGAGACTAAAGGGAAAAAGCTGAGGCAGTGCCTAAGAACTGGCTTATTGGAAGAGGAGGTGGGAGAGAGAGAGACAGGAGGCTGTGTGGGAACTCCGAAGACACAGTAGACCTTGAGCTGGACGGGACCAGCGGGGGCACAGGAGACATCGAGCTAATGGGACCAGAAGGGGCACAGGAGACATCAATGTAGCGGGACCAGCGGAGGGACAGGAGACTTCGAGCTAGCGGGACCAGCGGAGGCACAGGAGACTTTGAGCTAGCGGGACCAGCGGAGGCACAGGAGACTTTGAGCTAGCGGGACCAGCGGGGGCACAGTAGACCTTGAGCTGGACGGGACCAGCGGGGGCACAGGAGACATCGAGCTAATGGGACCAGAAGGGGCACAGGAGACATCAATGTAGCGGGACCAGCGGAGGGACAGGAGACTTCGAGCTAGCGGGACCAGCGGAGGCACAGGAGACTTTGAGCTAGCGGGACCAGCGGAGGCACAGGAGACTTTGAGCTAGCAGGACCAGCGGGGCACAGGAAACTTCGAGCTAGCGGGACCAGCAGGGGCACAGGAGACTTCGAGCTAGCGGGACCAGCGGAGGCACAGGAGACTTCGAGCCAGCGGGTCCAGTGGAGGCACAGGAGACTTTGAGCTAGCGGGACCAGCGGGGGCACAGGAGACTTCGAGCTAGCGGGACCAGCGGAGGCACAGGAGACTTCGAGCTAGCGGGACCAGCGGGGGCACAGGAGACTTCGAGCTAGCGGGACCAGCGGAGGCACAGGAGACTTCGAGCTAGCGGGACCAGCGGAGGCACAGGAGACTTCGAGCCAGCGGGACCAGTGGAGGCACAGGAGACTTTGAGCTAGCGGGACCAGCGGGGGCACAGGAGACTTCGAGCTAGCGGGACCAGCGGAGGCACAGGAGACTTCGAGCTAGCGGGACCAGCGGGGGCACAGGAGACTTCGAGCTAGCGGGACCAGCGGAGGCACAGGAGACTTCGAGCCAACGGGACCAGCGGAGGCACAGGAGACTTCGAGCTAGCGGGACCAGCGGAGGCACAGGAGACTTCGAGCTAGCGGGACCAGAGGAGGCACAGGAGACTTCGAGCTAGCGGGACCAGTGGGGGTGGGAGATTCACGCAAACACCTTCTTTCAATTCATAAAAGCTGCAGCTTACTCTCAATTGTTGGAGTGTCGGCGGGGTCTTCCTCCATTTCCTTTTACTTCACAAGTAATCCTACAAATTGAACCAATGTTGCCGGCTCACAGACCTGGTCAGATATTTTGTGAGGCTCAGATTCTGGGCCACTGGCTTGCTCAGTTCTTCTGGCTCTGGCTTGTGCTTTGCTGCAGGCTCGGGCTCTCCGTCTGTGCAGAGGGGTAATGGCTGGGCTCTGGGTCCAGAGTGAGGCTGATGGTGAACACTGATCCAATGTTCACCATGCACACACTCACACACACACATGCACACACTCACACTCACACTCACACACTCACACACACACATGCACACACACACGCACACACTCACACTCTCACACACATGCACACACTCACACTCACACACACACACTTACTCACACACACACACACACACACACACACACACACACACACACACACATGCACACACACTCACTCTCACACACATGCACACACACTCACACACATGCATACACACTCACAGTCTCACACACACACACACACACACACACTCACTCACTCTCACGCACACACTCTTGCACGTACACACACACACACACTCACGTGCGCACACACACACACACACACTCATGCACGCACACTCACACACTCAGACACACACACACACACTCATGTCCTGGGGTCGTTCATCTTTATTAGATAACTCTTCTCATTTCAGGGGCACTTGCATAATTATCATTAGCTATATATTCAAGGGGGAGCAATCAGCATGTTTCTGTGTCCTGAAGGGCGTTTAATTGATGCATGTGATGGACAGAATATGTGTCTTTGTCCAGCGCTGCAATGCAGGAGAAGTGAGAGAGGTGTGAATGATTCATTACGACGTGAAAGAAGAAGAAGATGAGATTCATTCTGTCAAATGATTTTTGGCTCAAGTCTAGTGTTATTTTAGTATCATTGATATATGATATTTCTGAATTAGATTTAATTTTTATATTTCTGTTTTCAATGTAATTTTAGAAAAGTAAAGGTTAGTTAAGTTTTAGTACATTTGTTGTGTGTTTCTGTCTTTTTTTCTTCTTCTTTTTTTGGGGTTTAGTTTTGGGTTTAAGTATTAAGGATTTCAATGCTTAGTACATTAAAAATAATTTTATTTTTGCAGTGGTGTCCCAGATTTAGAAATAAATTACCAGATTGAAAAGGGTTTTTTTTCACATACAGTGAGAAATGTATTCTTTCTGCAGTGTATAAGGAATCACCTTGTCGGTTATTGTTTTAAGCTTTCACTGCAATCTGTGTCGTTACTGCAGCGCTTCATGTGGAAGTTGTGACGCTTGTGTAAAAATGCGTAAAGAGTGAAAGCCTTAAACACAACAAAAAAACTAACTTTATTGCAGTTTAAAAGTTTAAAACAGGCCAGTTCTCAGAGTGGGCGTGTCCCGAGGAGAGAAGCCCCGCCCCCTCACTGAAGTGAATGCTGTATAGAGCAGTGTGTCTCTGAAAGCAGAAAGCGTCTCTAGTCTGAGTCTGATTATAGTAAAGCAGCAGATTCAAATCTGAGGCCAGTCGCCACTATGTTCAGATTGTGTCTTAAAGGATCATGAAACCACCCTCTTTCAGCTCAAGTCTAGCTCACAATCTTTTTGAAAAATGCAACTTAAATGGGCGTGGATGGCTGTGAGAAGAAGGGAGGGGAGTGGGTGTGGTATGGCACGGCAGGAAGGAGGGAGGGGGGGAACTGTCATCGCCAGTGTCCCATGTATATTGACTGTCACTAAAAATCAGTGGTAAAACGTGACGAAATGCTAGATTTTTTATAGCTGACAAAGTTAAAGTCTAATGAAATACACTGACACCTTATTTTTGTCCTTTCAAAAGTAACTGAATGCCCTGCTACATATATTAGCCTACAGTAATCATAATTGTATTTAAAACATATAAATGTACATGCATATGTATAATTATGTCATTATAAAATATATATTTGTTTATATACACACTATAAATGCATATATTTGAAAATAATACATTTTCCGCTTAAAAAAAAAAAAAACGTTCCGTACATAGCCTAGATCTACGCGCCCCCTAAACCCACATAATAAAGATGTACAGTGACAAAGAAATTTGCACAAATTAAGCATACGTTCCATACAATTGAGGTATTATTGAAATATAAAAAATTTTATAACGAGTGATTATTTAACAAAAGGCAAGTAAAACAGTCAGGGTTACATTTTACACACACACACACACACACACCTCTGAAGCGATAGAAAAGTCCTCGGGACCGCATCACTCGCAAGACGAAACCTGCATTGGTGTACAAGGCCGAAGTCCACCATTCTCCAGTTGAATGGTTGCTAGACACACATAGTTTAGATGTGTCCAACCAACCACCCACAGTCAGAGTCTAGCCCTGGCAGCATCGCGGGGACAGATGCATGGGAACTTTTGCACCACGAAAACAAACGCGCGTCCCATCATTGCCTCTCTCATCTACTACACGATATCATAGTTTGACATGTCTGTCTTTGGAAAGTTCCACGTGGTGTTATGAATAATTAAGAGCAAGTGTCTTCTCATTGGATAAGAAAAATCAGTCTCATGAATAATTATGAGACACCGAGGAGTCATCAAAGTACTATAGTGCTCTGCCACGTCACAGCCTGTGACGTGGACACGATGAAGATTTTAAACCCGGAAGATGAAAATAGCGGAAAAAAACTCAAATGTAACCATTTTCCCCCTACTATTAAATCTAACAGATGCTAACATTGTCTTCAATGGTGTTCAACACACATACCTCTGTTAAAATCTCAGAAAATTCGGTTTAGGGTTTCATGACCCTTTAAGGGGATAGTTCTCCCCAAAAATTATATTGTGTTCAACAGAAGAAAGGAACTCATATGGAAAGACTTGAGGATGAGTAAGTGATGAGACAATTTTCACTATTCCTTTAAGAACTAGTTTGACCAACTAGCCATTAACCAATGGGTAATCTGTCTTTTCCAATTCAAATTATACCGATCTACCTTTTTATGTAACTGACTTTAACAAGTTATGACAAGTCTTGAGCTCAGGGATATTATGAGGGTTCTAGACTCAGGAGGCAAAATACCGTAACAAGTATACATTTATTAACAGCCCAACAAGCAATATTATCATCTAAAGTTCTTTGACGTAGGCCCCGTCCGTAGCTCGTAATCCGAGGGTACGGAATCTGCACATCCTGCCGAAGATGAAGGCAGGGGCGCAGCCGACCCCCGGGGAGGAATGAGTTAGGGTTAGGGTTAGTGTTAGAATGAGAGACCCCCGGGGAGGAATAGGTTAGATTTAGAATGAGAGACCCCCAGGGAGGAATGAGTTAGGGTTAGGGTTAGTGTTAGAATGAGAGACCCCCGGGGAGGAATAGGTTAGATTTAGAATGAGAGACCCCCGGGGAGGAATGGGTTAGGGTTAGGGTTAGTGTTAGAATGAGAGACCCCCGGGGAGGAATGGGTTAGAGTTAGAGTGAGAGACCCCCGGGGAGGAATGGGTTAGGGTTAGTGTTAGAATGAGAGACCCCCGGGGAGGAATAGGTTAGATTTAGAATGAGAGACCCCCAGGGAGGAATGGGTTAGGGTTAGGGTTAGTGTTAGAATGAGAGACCCCCGGGGAGGAATAGGTTAGATTTAGAATGAGAGACCCCCGGGGAGGAATGGGTTAGGGTTAGGGTTAGTGTTAGAATGAGAGACCCCCGGGGAGGAATAGGTTAGATTTAGAATGAGAGACCCCCGGGGAGGAATAGGTTAGATTTAGAATGAGAGACCCCCAGGGAGGAATGGGTTAGGGTTAGGGTTAGTGTTAGAATGAGAGACCCCCGGGGAGGAATAGGTTAGATTTAGAATGAGAGACCCCCGGGGAGGAATGGGTTAGGGTTAGGGTTAGTGTTAGAATGAGAGATCCCCGGGGAGGAATAGGTTAGATTTAGAATGAGAGACCCCCGGGGAGGAATGGGTTAGGGTTAGGGTTAGTGTTAGAATGAGAGACCCCCGGGGAGGAATAGGTTAGATTTAGAATGAGAGACCCCCGGGGAGGAATAGGTTAGATTTAGAATGAGAGACCCCCAGGGAGGAATGGGTTAGGGTTAGGGTTAGTGTTAGAATGAGAGACCCCCGGGGAGGAATAGGTTAGATTTAGAATGAGAGACCCCCGGGGAGGAATGGGTTAGGGTTAGGGTTAGTGTTAGAATGAGAGACCCCAGGGAGGAATGGGTTAGAGTTAGAGTGAGAGACCCCCGGGGAGGAATGGGTTAGGGTTAGGGTTAGTGTTAGAATGAGAGACCCCAGGGAGGAATGGGTTAGAGTTAGAGTGAGAGACCCCCGGGGAGGAATGGGTTAGGGTTAGAGTGAGAGACCCCCGGGGAGGAATGGGTTAGGGTTAGAGTGAGAGACCCCGGGGAGGAATGGGTTAGGGTTAGAGTGAGAGACCCCAGGGAGGAATGGGTTAGGGTTAGGGTTAGAGTGAGAGACCCCGGGGAGGAATGGGTTAGGGTTAGGGTTAGAGTGAGAGACCCCAAGGAAGGAATGGGTTAGAGTTAGAGTGAGAGACCCCCGGGGAGGAATGGGTTCGGGTTAGGGTTAGAGTGAGAGACCCCCGGGGAGGAATGGATTAGGGTTAGAGTGAGAGACCCCCGGGGAGGAATGGGTTCGGGTTAGGGTTAGAGTGAGAGACCCCCGGGGAGGAATGGGTTCGGGTTAGGGTTAGAGTGAGAGACCCCCAGGGAGGAATGGGTTAGGGTTAGAGTGAGAGACCCCCGGGGAGGAATGGGTTCGGGTTAGGGTTAGAGTGAGAGACCCCCGGGGAGGAATGGGTTCGGGTTAGGGTTAGAGTGAGAGACCCCCGGGGAGGAATGGGTTCGGGTTAGGGTTAGAGTGAGAGACCCCCGGGGAGGTTATGGACAGGGACCATCCTGGTGGTGATGGGGAGGATGGAGGTGAATGTTGGCATCAGCATCCGCCATGTGTAAGTACTGATCTTTTATACTACAAGTATTTAGAGCATGATTGGTTAGATGAGAAGGTAATCGGTGACGTAACGATTGAGTCTTCCGGCAGAACTTACACTAAAGCTTTCATTTTTGGGCTGTTCGATATTGCGTATATTCTAATTAATCTCCAGTCCGCATCTCCTGAAGATCAGCGTTCTCACTCCTGTCTGATTAGTATTCACACACCTCACTCCTGATCGCTTTGCTTTTGTTTGCTAATTATCGTCTGATTGCTCATTAGATGTTGTGTCTTGGTGTCTGTGTTCTGTAAACAAGCTCGGCTGCATCTGCTTGTATGGAATCAGATTCCATAATGTCAATGAGTGGCAAACAGTGTTTGTGATGAGAACACAAATCTGCTGTAATGGACAGACACACACACACACTTACAACTACATAAACACACAGACACGCACATACTTAGCTTCATTTGTATATTAAGTCAGCTGGTGTGTTTTAATTACACCAACTAGTCAACAGTGTGTGTGTGTGTGTGTGTGTGTGTGTGTGTGTGTGTGTGCGTTTGATTTATATTACATTGTGGGAACCAAATGTCCCCACAAGGATAGTAAAACCTGAGATCACCTCCATTGTGGGGACCAGCCAGCGGTCCCCATGAGGGAAATGGGTTAATAAACATACTAAATTATATTTTTTTGAAAATGTAAAAATGCAGAAAGTTGTGTGTGATGGGTAGGTTTAGGGGTAGGGTTAGTGTAAGGAGATAGAATATACAGTTTGTACAGTATAAAAACCATTAAGTCTATGGATAGATAGTGAAAGATAGTGAACCAGACGTGTGTGTGTGTGTGTGTGTGTGTGTGTGTGTGTGTGTGTGTGTGTGTGTGTGTGTGTGTGTGTGTGAGATGCTCTGAGCTCAGTGTGTTTTCAGACGGTTAGAGAAATCGGCCTTTCTATACTCACTATAGTTCTGCACTGTGCTGTTGTGTTTATTTACAGCTAATTATAATGACTACAGCCAAAGCCTAATGTTTACTTCAGTTTTGATGCAAACTTTTGTTGTGTTTGTACAACCTTTCATTAATATACTATGCATTTGATATTGTGTGCAAACGCAGGCACTTAACACACATGCACAAGAAAAGTTTAATCCTTGACCTCTGCACTATTTCTCATTAGTGATATGTGACCCTGGATCACAAAACCAGTCACAACATGTATATTTGTGACAATAGCCAACAATACATTGTATGGATCAAAATTTTTGATTTTTCTTTTATGCCAAAAATCATTAGGATATTAAGTAAAGATCATGTTCCATGATGATATTTTGTAAATTTCCTACCGTACATATAAAACACATTTATTTTTGTGAGTGAATGCAGCACAATCGCCAACATAAATGGGCAACTTTAAAGGCGATTTTCTCAATGTTTAAATTTTTTTGTACCCTCAGATTCCAGATTTTCAAGTAGTTGTATCTCGGCCAAATATTGTCATATCCTAACAAACCATTCATCAATGGAAAGCTTATTTATTCAGCTTTCAGACGATGTTTAACTCTCAATTTAAAAAAAAAAAAAATTTGACCATGTGACTGGTTTTGTTGTCCAGGGTCACATATATGTCATAATAAATAATAAAGTCTTTGCTTCATAATAAACTGCACAATTTCGTAAAAGTGATATATAAACTATAAGCGATAATGTGGAAGATTGTTTCCGTCAATAACAAAAAATTAAAAAGGTAATTGTGAGTTTGCAAGTTAAACTACAGTTTAGTGTATCTCTTCATACGTGCTTGTCACTGGTGTCTGCTGTTGTTGTGTCTTCAGTAATGGGACCAACTAATTAGTACAAAATAATTTGGTGCATTTATTTATTTTAAATAATGCGTGCTGAGCGTTTAGAGTACCATGGTTAAATGTGTAAAAACACAATTATATTTAGGGATTTGTAACCCATACTCCAAACTCTTAATGCAAACTTATGTTTTTTAAAAATTGGTCTGGTTCAACTAACGTCTGCATTTAAAAAAATATTTTATTTTTCCTACCCTAATCTTGGGTTGAGCCTTTTGGGTAATTTTTTTGGGTTATTTTTTCAGTATTTGGGTAGTTTTTGTGTTACCCAGCTCCTGGTTCAGACATATATTAATGAATATTAAAAATGAATCAACTATACTGGGTTAAATCAACCCATTATGCTGGGTTAAATAAACTACCCAGTTTGCTGGGTAAAATTAACCCAATATGTGTTATGATCTAGATTTACCCAGCCCTTGGGTTGATAACAACCCAAATTGGGTTGTTTTTAACCCAGTGTTTTTTAGAGTGTGGGGACAGTTTGTCCTCAGACTATATCTATGCAAACTCAGTGTGTCTCAGTTGGGGTGAAGAGTGTTGGTTTAGATGAAAGCGCTTCTGTAACATGCACACACACACACACACACACACACACACACACACACACTGAACTTCCCCCCTCATAAGGCTATGATGTGGCTATGAGCAGTAATGACTGGATACTCTGATTTGAAGGGCCCGGTTGATGACAATCCCATTTTCTGTGTAATTTCATGCTTGTCTTCTTGAATGAAGATATCGGCTGCTGTGAGTTGTCGGGTCAGAGGCGCTGCTCGCCGCTCTGTGTTTCCCATGTCTTGATGAAAAGTAATTCATCATTTACAGCCCTGAATTCTGCCACTTTTCCCCCGCTCTCTTCCTCTCGGTCTCGTAACAGTTTCCCAGTGTGGTGAGTGTGTGAGTGTGTGTGTGTGTGTGGGTCCCTGAGGCCCAGGGAGGAGGGGTTCGGCTGAAAGAGATGAATGGGTTTATTCCGGTGCCGGTGTGGCGGAGCAGGTCTGGGCTCGGGAGACCCGTGTGGGACCCGTGTGGGACCTGTGTGGGACCCGAGGTGGACCTGAACACACGGGCCGGGCCGGTTCTGATGGAGTGTGTCACCCCTCAACCTCTGGAGCCGAACCTCTGACCGCTTGGGCCGAGAGACTGGCAGCCGGTGGGGCGTGAGACACTGGGAAATTGATTTCCCTCTCTCTCTCTCTCTCTCTCTCTCTCTCTCTCTCTCTCTCTCTCTCTCTCTGTCTCTCTCTTTCTCTCTCTTCCTGCTTGAGTTCTCTATGGGGACGTTTCTGACCAATCGGCCAATCACGTCTTGCGGTTCGTTTGGACAGCCGTGGCCCCGCCCCTGTGAACTATAGTTGCTAAGAGACTGACCACTGCGCTGACTAGACACGACCCGTCATCGGCAAACTCAAATAAAACACACACCGCAGATCAGATGTGCTGATTTATTTCAGTCCTGCAGAAGAGGATTCTCATGAGGAGTGTGTGCGTAAGTGTGCGTGTGTGTTATTAATCAAAGTTAAACCAAAACCGCGATATGACTAAGATTTTGAATTTGTTCAACCCTTATTTAGTAGATCAGATGTTACTACAGATAATAGTAAACTAACCTTACTATCAACTGCACAATTTACTTTGCTAATGAAGACATTTTCTGTATTGATTGTTCACAGGTGTTTAATTATGGATTTCGTTGTGTTGTGTTTTAGATTTGAAGGAAATTTTCATAAACTTAGAAAAGATACTGGAAATTTTCTGTCAGGACATTATCCATTTTTCTACAGAGTTCTTTCTAACAGTGAACTAACCACAATAACCCTAACCACAATAACCCTAACCACAATAACCCTAACCACAATAACCCTAACCACAATAACCCTAACCACAATAACCCTAACCACAATAACCCTAACCACAATACAAACCAAACTAACTACAACACTAATCACACTAACTTCACCACTGATCACCACACTATACATTACAGATACACACTATACACATTAGGCAGATCATGGTGGACGTTTAGGTTGATTTAATTGCACAGGTGGGATTTTTCCTTTCGAATGGGAACTTGCACTGCTCAACAATAACATTGCACTAAATGCGACATAACATTGGCCGGCCATGGCCTATGACATCACTACTGGTGCGACCAGAGTATAAAAGCTTTTTATGGTTATATGGGAGTAAAACGCATAGCCTAACGTTTAATTAAACGCATTGCGTTCATATTCTGGGCTCATCTGCTTTTTTGTACTTTATTAGTATGGTGTTCACTGAGTTTGGTGTTTTAATATCACTGTCTTTAAGCCACGTTAAGCGTTTTCACGTTACATTTAAAATGTCGCGATGACTGACAGTACGATGACTGACAGTACGATGACTGACGGGACGATGACTGACGGGACGATGACTTTCTTTCTTCTCTTTCATTAAGAATAACATTGAATCAACATTAAACTTTCTTTTTGTTCCAAGAAAATGAAAGATCTAACGTTAAATATCAAAATAAGCTCTATAAGGTCCAAAGCATCATTGACAAATAACTTTTCTTGTAAAATATGCGGTGTTATCAGTAACACCAGTGTAGTCACAAGGTTATTAATTAAACAAACACATAAACACAGGTAATATGTGTGTCTGTAATAAAAACACAACACAACAGAAGACTCGCATGGACGAGTGCGCTGTGACGCCAGCAGACAGTTGTTGCCTGTTTTCACCGTGGCTTTGGCTGCGTGCCGTCATGTTTCAAATGGATTTTAATGAACAGACGAATTAATAAAGAATTTTATTTCTTTTTTTGTTAAGACATTTTTTACACACACAGCGCTCCTCACAATGAGCCGTGACCCGCGTGTCCCTACAGTAAACACACACACACACACACACACACACACACACACCCTGAGGAAAGGATGTTCCTGGGCTCACATTTTATTTTCCATTTATTCATTTAGTGTTTTCTCCTCTATTGTCCATCAGAGTGTAAAAGTGTGTTCATGCCCTCAGACCACAGATCTGTGAGTGTGCGTGTGTGTGCCAGCAGGCATACAGGTGTCAAACACACACACACACACACACACACACACACACACACACACACACAGAGAGAGAGAGAGAGAGATAAGAGAGAGAGAGGCAGCAGGCCCAAGAGTTATTGTGCATGGATGAACTATGTGTGTTTAAGAAATATATGCACAGATGGAGGTGTGTGTGTGTGTGTGTATGTGTATGTGTGTGTGTGTGTGTGTTTATGTTGGAGAGCCTAGGGGAGTTTAACTAAACAGTTTGAGGTGACTTGAAACAAGAAAACCTCTGAACACAAACGTCACATCCAGGTCATTTCACTCCAAAATCCATAAAGAAATGAGAAATTATAATTTGCATAAAGACAATAAAGGCTATTTTAAGACCATTAAGGGTTTTTTTTTTTGCACAAGTAAATTATTTTTGACAAATAAGTCATTTTCCCTTTAGTAAAATGTAAAAGTGTATATTGTTTATAAAAGTGAGTATTACAGTAAAGAAAATCTAATGATAATCACATCTGAGAAAAACAGGAATCCCCCACAAAAAAAATAAATAAAAAATGGTCAAATAAGGTCTTTAAAAAGCCATAAATTAGGCAATTTCAGTTTATGTAATTTCTTAATTTTTTCTTGTGGTTTTGGGTTGAAATGTGACCTGGACATGTTTTCGGTGAGATTGCTGTAAATCATAAAGTTTTTCATTTTGTATATTCAGTTCCGACACACAGAATTGGATTTACTCGTGGTCTTCACCTCACTGTAGCTTCAAATGTGTGTTATAGATTTTCTTCCAGCCAGATCCAGTGAGTTTCCCTGTGTGGTGGGTCAGGTTGCGGTGGTTATCAGCGATGTATATAAGCTGCCGGGAATGGAAGTCTTTGGCCTGATGTGAGCAGTAACTCACAGTAAGCTGCGGTTAAAGGAGTCCAGGGAGACCTGGAAATCAGGTTACTGTGGGAAGCGGCCCATCAGGCATGCTAAATCAAACCAAATAACAGATTGTTCAACTCAGTCATTCCACATAAATTTCCACTGATATATTTAGAATTTCTCTTCCACATGCAGTCGTGTATCGGTTAATGCACGTTGCGGTGTGTTTACGAGTTTCGCCTGGAGATCAAAACGTGAAAATTCCCTTTGAAATGCATTAATATGTGTAAGTGTGTGTGTGTTTTTTTCTTCCCTGGCACTATAAATAATTTCCCTCTCTTCTGTGTGTGTGTCTCAGTGGAGGCGCAGTGATGTGTGTTTGACTGCGATTCTGCTGGAATAGTTCAACATCAGCAGGTGAACATTAAACCCTCACGGGCCCCCAGAGACCCTGGAGACGCTCCGGGGCCCGTCTGGAGTCCACACCAGCACGAGTGTGTGTGCGTCACCGCAGAAAACACTTCACAATCGCAGTTATATTTCATGTAAATGTCAACATTTCTCTTAAAAATAATAGTAACAAATTAGTCAATAATTGACATACTATAAGATTAAATGGCTGATATAATGATGATAATGTTTTTCTTGATCTGTTGGGATAAAAGACTGTTATTATTATTATTATTATTATTTGTACTATGAACCACACTGTAACTTTCTGAACTCAAAACTTCATTGCTTGTCTAGAAAGAACATTTATTGTAACTATACTGCAAAAACCTGAAAACATCATATTATTGTCCACATGGACACATTAGGGATGTCTAGTCATTGTTCAGGAATTTGTCATGAAAATTAATTAAAATATGACTGTTTTTGTTGCAAAGGAATTTGACTAACATTATAATGATACTGTATGGCCCCTTAAATAAGGAAAGTAATTTGGTAGTTTAAGTTCATACTGAGATCTTTGACTTCTCATTGCAGAGTTTGATATCTTGTCAAACACAGTTTGCAACTTCATCTGTAAAAAAAAAACCTGACCTACTAAAATTATAAACTTTAAAGTGATGTATCAGAATTTTAAGTGAAATCAAAGTTGTGCCAAAGTCTCAACCTTCAGCACGTTTCAACCTTCTGAAGTTAATTTTTTTCAGTCACTTTGAATTCTGTTACTGATTAATAAAATCAACTGGAAACTCTAAAATAAAAGCAAATATGCTGTTTGAAACAGCGATTTTTCAGAAGGTTTTTATGTGCTCTACATCTCACTGCTATTCTTTAGAAAACACTTTTTCCTGCAGGTCAGAGAAAATGAGTAGGTAAATGTGGTTCTGTGTGTTTAGTGTGTGTAGAAACCGACTCAGGTTTAGACTGGTCTTAGAACATCAGATCAGGTTGATCTAAAACCACACCAAGGGCAGCTTTATACGTCTATAGCTTGAGACGAATGTTATTTGTCTGCTTATAAAAGACAGAGTTAATATTTATAGCTTGAGGTGAAATGTAAATGTTATTAAGTGAAGGAATGTCACGGTAACGAGTCGTCATGGAGAAATGGGTCAGGTGAGAATGACAGCGAAGCATGTGTTCATGAGATAAGAGAAACTTCAGCCAAAATAATCCTTTAAATACAAGTAACATGAGCAAATACAACATCAACCGCACATTCAATTACTGACAGCATCACCTGTGCTGCACCTGCACCTACACATCACATTTCCATGAAAACACACTTGTAAACAAGACAAACATCACATGACTGGACATATAAATGCTTGATTTTAAAATCCATTTCACACCAAGCATGAATTTTCAACACAAATTTTCCCTGATTGCCATAATGCCCACAATTCCCAAACTGGGGTACGTGAACAAAATGCTGAGTTAATGCTTTAATGCAATGCTGAGTTGAAATCACATTTGCCTTAGCAAATCGCTGTCATTTCTGCTGTTCTATATTTGTTCTATATTTGTTTTTCATAGTAAGTGTTAAAACCCCAAGTTTGTAAACGTGCAAATATAGAAACAGACTGTGCATAGAGATCAATTTAAAGCGCATCTTTTATGCCCCTTTTTAAATGTAAATGTAAATTAAGTCTCTGATGTCCTCAGAGTGTGTATGTGAAGTTTTAGCACAAAATACCCCAAAATACTCATTGGCTGCGTAACACGAGAATGAACCTCATTGGCTCTCGCTGAAGCTCAAACGTGCTGCGTAACACGAGAATGAACCTCATTGGTTCTCGCTGAAGCTCAAACGTGCTGCGTAACACGAGAATGAACCTCATTGGTTCTCGCTGAAGCTCAAACGTGCTGCGTAACACGAGAATGAACCTCATTGGCTCTCGCTGAAGCTCAAACGTGCTGCGTAACACGAGAATGAACCTCATTGGCTCTCGCTGAAGCTCAAACGTGCTGCGTAACACGAGAATGAACCTCATTGGCTCTCGCTGAAGCTCAAACGTGCTGCGTAACACGAGAATGAACCTCATTGGTTCTCGCTGAAGCTCAAACGTGCTGCGTAACACGAGAATGAACCTCATTGGTTCTCGCTGAAGCTCAAACGTGCTGCGTAACACGAGAATGAACCTCATTGGATCTTGATGAAGCTCAAACGTGCTGCGTAACACGAGAATGAACCTCATTGGCTCTCGCTGAAGCTCAAACGTGCTGCGTAACACGAGAATGAACCTCATTGGTTCTCGCTGAAGCTCAAACGTGCTGCGTAACACGAGAATGAACCTCATTGGTTCTCGCTGAAGCTCAAACGTGCTGCGTAACACGAGAATGAACCTCATTGGCTCTCGCTGAAGCTCAAACGTGCTGCGTAACACGAGAATGAACCTCATTGGTTCTCGCTGAAGCTCAAACGTGCTGCGTAACACGAGAATGAACCTCATTGGTTCTCGCTGAAGCTCAAACGTGCTGCGTAACACGAGAATGAACCTCATTGGCTCTCGCTGAAGCTCAAACGTGCTGCGTAACACGAGAATGAACCTCATTGGTTCTCGCTGAAGCTCAAACGTGCTGCGTAACACGAGAATGAACCTCATTGGTTCTCGCTGAAGCTCAAACGTGCTGCGTAACACGAGAATGAACCTCATTGGCTCTCGCTGAAGCTCAAACGTGCTGCGTAACACGAGAATGAACCTCATTGGTTCTCGCTGAAGCTCAAACGTGCTGCGTAACACGAGAATGAACCTCATTGGTTCTCGCTGAAGCTCAAACGTGCTGCGTAACACGAGAATGAACCTCATTGGCTCTTGCTGAAGCTCAAACGTGCTGCGTAACACGAGAATGAACCTCATTGGCTCTCGCTGAAGCTCAAACGTGCTGCGTAACACGAGAATGAACCTCATTGGATCTTAATGAAGCTCAAACGTGCTGCGTAACACGAGAATGAACCTCATTGGCTCTCGCTGAAGCTCAAACGTGCTGCGTAACACGAGAATGAACCTCATTGGCTCTCCCTGAAGCTCAAACGTGCTGCGTAACACGAGAATGAACCTCATTGGTTCTTGCTGAAGCTCAAACGTGCTGCGTAACACGAGAATGAACCTCATTGGCTCTCCCTGAAGCTCAAACGTGCTGCGTAACACGAGAATGAACCTCATTGGTTCTCGCTGAAGCTCAATCGTGCTGCGTAACACGAGAATGAACCTCATTGGATCTTGATGAAGCTCAAACGTGCTGCGTAACACGAGAATGAACCTCATTGGTTCTTGCTGAAGCTCAAACGTGCTGCGTAACACGAGAATGAACCTCATTGGTTCTCGCTGAAGCTCAAACGTGCTGCGTAACACGAGAATGAACCTCATTGGATCTTGATGAAGCTCAAACGTGCTGCGTAACACGAGAATGAACCTCATTGGCTCTCGCTGAAGCTCAAACGTGCTGCGTAACACGAGAATGAACCTCATTGGATCTTAATGAAGCTCAAACGTGCTGCGTAACACGAGAATGAACCTCATTGGCTCTCGCTGAAGCTCAAACGTGCTGCGTAACACGAGAATGAACCTCATTGGCTCTCCCTGAAGCTCAAACGTGCTGCGTAACACGAGAATGAACCTCATTGGCTCTCGCTGAAGCTCAAACGTGCTGCGTAACACGAGAATGAACCTCATTGGCTCTCGCTGAAGCTCAAACGTGCTGCGTAACACAAGAATGAACCTCATTGGCTCTCGCTGAAGCTCAAACGTGCTGCGTAACACGAGAATGAACCTCACTGGCTCTCGCTGAAGCTCAAACGTGCTGCGTAACACGAGAATGAACCTCACTGGCTCTCGCTGAAGCTCAAACGTGCTGCGTAACACGAGAATGAACCTCACTGGCTCTCGCTGAAGCTCAAACGTGCTGCGTAACACGAGAATGAACCTCATTGGTTCTCGCTGAAGCTCAAACGTGCTGCGTAACACGAGAATGAACCTCACTGGTTCTCGCTGAAGCTCAAACGTGCTGCGTAACACGAGAATGAACCTCATTGGCTCTCGCTGAAGCTCAAACGTGCTGCGTAACACGAGAATGAACCTCATTGGTTCTCGCTGAAGCTCAAACGTGCTGCGTAACACGAGAATGAACCTCATTGGCTCTCGCTGAAGCTCAAACGTGCTGCGTAACACGAGAATGAACCTCATTGGCTCTCGCTGAAGCTCAAACGTGCTGCGTAACACGAGAATGAACCTCATTGGCTCTCGCTGAAGCTCAAACGTGCTGCGTAACACGAGAATGAACCTCATTGGCTCTCGCTGAAGCTCAAACGTGCTGCGTAACACGAGAATGAACCTCACTGGCTCTCGCTGAAGCTCAAACGTGCTGCGTAACACGAGAATGAACCTCATTGGCTCTCGCTGAAGCTCAAACGTGCTGCGTAACACGAGAATGAACCTCATTGGTTCTCGCTGAAGCTCAAACGTGCTGCGTAACACAAGAATGAACCTCATTGGTTCTCGCTGAAGCTCAAACGTGCTGCGTAACACGAGAATAAACCTCATTGGCTCTCGCTGAAGCTCAAACGTGCTGCGTAACACAAGAATGAACCTCATTGGCTCTCGCTGAAGCTCAAACGTGCTGCGTAACACAAGAATGAACCTCATTGGTTCTCGCTGAAGCTCAAACGTGCTGCGTAACACGAGAATAAACCTCATTGGTTCTCGCTGAAGCTCAAACGTGCTGCGTAACACGAGAATAAACCTCATTGGTTCTCGCTGAAGCTCAAACGTGCTGCGTAACACGAGAATGAACCTCATTGGCTCTCGCTGAAGCTCAAACGTGCTGCGTAACACAAGAATGAACCTCATTGGTTCTCGCTGAAGCTCAAACGCGCTGCTTAACACGAGAATGAACCTCATTGGCTCTCGCTGAAGCTCAAACGTGCTGCGTAACACGAGAATGAACCTCATTGGCTCTCGCTGAAGCTCAAACGTGCTGCGTAACACGAGAATGAACCTCATTGGTTCTCGCTGAAGCTCAAACGTGCTGCGTAACACAAGAATGAACCTCATTGGTTCTCGCTGAAGCTCAAACGTGCTGCGTAACACGAGAATGAACCTCATTGGTTCTTGCTGAAGCTCAAACGTGCTGCGTAACACGAGAATGAACCTCATTGGTTCTCGCTGAAGCTCAAACGTGCTGCGTAACACGAGAATGAACCTCATTGGTTCTTGCTGAAGCTCAAACGTGCTGCGTAACACGAGAATGAACCTCATTGGTTCTCGCTGAAGCTCAAACGTGCTGCGTAACACGAGAATGAACCTCATTGGCTCTCGCTGAAGCTCAAACGTGCTGCGTAACACGAGAATGATCCTCATTGGTTCTCGCTGAAGCTCAAACGTGCTGCGTAACATGAGAATGAACCTCATTGGCTCTCGCTGAAGCTCAAACGTGCTGCGTAACATGAGAATGAACCTCATTGGTTCTCGCTGAAGCTCAAACGTGCTGCGTAACACGAGAATGAACCTCATTGGTTCTCGCTGAAGCTCAAACGTGCTGCGTAACACGAGAATGAACCTCATTGGCTCTCGCTGAAGCTCAAACGTGCTGCGTAACACGAGAATGAACCTCATTGGCTCTCGCTGAAGCTCAAACGTGCTGCGTAACACGAGAATGAACCTCATTGGTTCTCGCTGAAGCTCAAACGTGCTGCGTAACACGAGAATGAACCTCATTGGTTCTTGCTGAAGCTCAAACGTGCTGCGTAACACGAGAATGAACCTCATTGGCTCTCGCTGAAGCTCAAACGTGCTGCGTAACACGAGAATGAACCTCATTGGCTCTCGCTGAAGCTCAAACGTGCTGCGTAACACGAGAATGAACCTCATTGGTTCTCGCTGAAGCTCAAACGTGCTGCGTAACACGAGAATGAACCTCATTGGCTCTCGCTGAAGCTCAAACGTGCTGCGTAACACGAGAATGAACCTCATTGGCTCTCGCTGAAGCTCAAACGTGCTGCGTAACACGAGAATGAACCTCACTGGTTCTTGCACGTCTAGCAAACATGATTGAGCTTTGAATGTGAGTTGATGAATGTGAATAAAAGCTTAAATTCATTCTGTTCATTATATAAAGTGATTGTGTCTCTTCAGAAAATTTTAAATAAACCGTTCAATTCATAATTTTACGATCTCTTTATGATCTTTTTGAAGCGTTAAAGTGGTACAGTAGTTGCAGAGCTGTCAATGGAGAGACAGAAAACGCCCAGATTTCATAAAAAAGACCTTCATTCGTGTTCCGAAGATGAAAGAAAGTGTTACGGGTTTGGAATGAATGACACACACAACTAATCCTCTAAAGGTCGGTTTAGGGTTCAGGTTCGGTTAGGCTCTTAGTTGAGATGGGTAGGGGTAGGGTTAGGGCAAGGAGACAGAGATTGCATTCTGTCGATGAATGTCCTCATAAAGATATGTGTGTGTGTGTGTGTGTGTGTGTGTGTGTGTGTGTGTGTGTGTGTGTGTGTGTGTGTGTGTGTGTGTGTGTAATTGATTGGCCCGCCCCCTCGTCTCTGATATCTTCCTCTCGGTGCTCTAGGCAGGAAACAGACGCTTTCAGTCACAGATAAAAAAACACGAACATTTCTCGTTCTCCACAGCCCCTTTCATCATTAATCAAAAATTAGTTTCTAATGCAATGAGTAACTCCAATCACGTTAGCGTCTGCATTAATCTGATGCTATCATAATTACAATTAGATTACAGTGCAGCAATCAGAGAAAAGGGATCGTTAAGAGAAGGAATATAAATTGCTTTAGTTTTGTAAGTACTGAGCAAGCAAAAATCTGAATTAATCTCCATTTATACATTGTCTCTCTCTCTCTCTCTCTCTCTCTCTCTCTCTCTCTCTGAGAACTTTGGGCGTCTTTCTTCCGAGCCGTCGGTATGAATTAAAGTAGACATATGACATAAGCACTGAAAGTTTACTTTAGTTATGTGACAGTCTTCCCAAGATTCCTCTGGAAGTTCCAGTTGGAGAATTCATTCACATGCTCAGAGTATCTGTGTGCACTTACACTAATAAATGTTGTCTTAGCTACGGTTTAAGTTTATCTAGGAATACTAATGTGTTAGTGATTTTATCCATGTGCCACCAAAAAAAAAAAAAAAAAGAGGAAAATTACAGGTCTCACAATTTTTGATTCGTTTCTCTGGAGATGATAGCGAGATGATAGATTCTGCTCATCTTCCTCCAGTTCATCTTTACTCCCTCCATTCTTCTTTTTCATCAATTGCCTTTAATTCACTTCTTCTTTATTTCTCCTGAAGAAGCTCAGGAAGATAAATATGTGTCTCTAAATTATACACTTTCAACACATTTATCAGCTCAGCACACAATATTCATGAATTAAAAACAGTGATTAGAAAAGGTCATTTTCCCTGAATTCTAAAAAGGTTTTTGTACGCAGGGTTAAAGAGAGCGAACGAGACCTGAGGAATATTTCACACACAACATATAAGATAAGAGCTGGATTCACCGCGCTAGTAAATAACTTTCAATGTGTGTGTGTGTGTGTGTGTGTTTCTCCTCCTCTTCTTCCTCTGTCATTGTCGTTCAGCAGTTTCTGTTGTAAGCTTATAGACACATATATTCTCTCTGGCTGATGAAAGTGAACAGCGCTCGTGATTAATGTGTCACATCACTAGTGCTTGTGTTCAGTAAATCCCATCCTTCAGGATTTGGGCCTGTACAGGTATTAGCTCTCGAGTAATCCGGAGTGAAGCGGAAGCATGTGAAGATCTGGCAGGTCCTGGAGAAACTTCATCTGCCTGGTAGGTGAGGAAAAACCTCGCAGTGAAGAGAGAGAGAGAGAGAGAGAGAGAGAGAGAGATGAAAACCAGCGTCTCTTTGACTAATCTGTAAAATACTGTAAGATACTTCAACTTCACCAGCACAGATCTCGTCTCTACAGGTCACACACACACTCTCACACACACACACACACACACACACACACACACACACACACACACACACACACACACACACACACACACACACACACACACACACACACACACACACACACACACACTTTCATACTCATATCAGCAGCACTCGCTCGAGCTGACAGTTCCTTCAAATCTAGGTTGTATATTCTGTCGTCGTTTACTCAACCTAATGTCGTCTCAAAACCCTTTCAGAAATTTTCGACTTTATTGAAATGTTCAATATAAGAACGTGTAGACAGTACACAGTATAACAATAGTCAACACGACTTGTGTCTTCAAAGTTTTAGGATATCTTTGTGTGAGGAGCACAACTGAATTTAATTGAAAATCACATTGAGAGCTCTTTGCACAAATTAAATATTGTGTATACATATTTTTCAGTGAACATCTACATAAATGTTTGTTTATTCCTCAATGCATCACTGGACTTCAGAAGGACAGCTGTTATGACACTTCACAGTCTGATTTCATTGTATGAGAAAAAACATTCTGCTCAACTTCAGTGGCATTGTGCAGAAGAAAGAAAGAGTAAATGAGGACCAAATTATGCATTTTAGGTGAATTATTCATTTTAATGTTCATTATTCTACAAAATTATTATTGCGCATTAAAAAAATTAAATCCCAAATTAGACCAAAAACTGGAGCTCCGTATTTATTTTTGTGGTAATGAGATGATCTGAAGGCCAATGAACTCGGATGAAACTGTGTGGTTTATATCTGTCAAATACGTCGTTATCTTTGGTCTCCTCCCAGTCTAGACCAGCAGATAAACAACAGTTTCACTCACTGTCCATGTTCTGACCAGAGTTACACAACAGTTTCTGACCAGAGTTACACAACAGTTTCTGACCAGAGTTACACAACAGTTTCTGACCAGAGTTACACAACAGTTTCTGACCAGAGTTACACGATCAGTTCCTCAGACGAACGAATGCTGGAGTGGAGAATCAGAGACGAGTGACGAGACGTGGTGAGACGGAGCTCACAGCCAGTAAACATGAGGAAGATTATTTCACACGCTAGTTTGTCTCACTACTCATCATTAAAACTAGAAAATCAGTGTGTGTGTGTGTGTGTGTGTGTGTGTGTGTGTGTGTGTGTGTGTGTGTGTGTGTGTGTGTGTGTACACTCACACACGTAATACTAAAATAACACTATTTTTAAACAATGTTTCTTAAACGTTTCTAATTTTCAATAACATTTATTTTTGCATGTATTTATTTCTATCAATCACTTTCAATAGTTGTATAACAGTACTGCTTAAAAAGTATTTTGTATTTTGTAAGTGTGAGTTAAAAACTCATTTATGAGCTACTAGTAAATGTAACTAACTACACTGAAGCTTTTAAAGAGGGCAATATATTTTTGAATCATCTCATAGTAATATATTTTCATTTAATTGAGCTATTATTGCACTAACAATGAGGATCTCAATTAGGTTGACAGTATAAAGCTTGAAATTTAAGCCTTTATTTACACTAAATTCAACAAATATAATTAACACTAATTTAAATAACTGGCTTTAAATCATTGTGATGCACAGCAGCATTTAACTAAATATTTAATTACAAAACATGCTTGATTGAATTGTTGAATCGTTTAATTACATATAAACAGCCAAAAGAGTCGAATGACTAAAATGAATCAGAGATTGGCTGTGATTATTCACTCATCTCATTACATCCAATACAATACAATATAAATGTGATGATTTGTGACTATAGGCCGAAACTTGCTGGAAAAAGTAGCTGGGAAAATTTAGAGTGTTTTGAAACAGCTTTTCTTCTGTGATGCTACTAAAAGTATAGTTTAGTTAGTAGTTACTTTAAGTTCACTTCGACACACAGCAGATGTATTTGGTAGAGATCCCGTCTGTGTCACACACACACACACACATACACACACACACACACACACACACACACACACACACACACACACAACACAGATGAGTCTTCAGGACAAACAGGATCAGGGCTCATTGTGCAAGTGCATATGGTGCTCTGACCTCAGGCTACAGAGAGAGAGAGATGTGCTGAATGCTCGCACGCCCCACTTATTCATAACTCACTACTCTTTCTCATCGGGGTCTTTAATCGACGGACGACTGCATTCCAGCGCCTGTGTGATCAGACAAATATCTCACAAATAACTTTTATTACGTATGAATACACACAATAGTTTTAACCCTCATGTCACATTTAAGCCATTTTTCATTGTAAATCTACAAATGAAAACAACAATAGGGAAATGATATGCACATAAGAAAATAATGACAATTTACAGTTTTAGATGAATTAACCCTTTTAAAAAACGTGTGTTGTTCCTGCAAAGCTTTCATTTTTCCTAATGAGTGCATATTGAGCTCAATGTGCGTGACGTGGATCCTAATAATCTGAGCTTTGGAAACTGAACTCGTCTGCTGATATTTGTGTACAGCAGTGAAAAGGAAGGTGGAGGAAATAGCGTTTTATTCAATTTCCGTCAGGCAAAGCCGAGCTGAAATAATCGCGAGCAGATCCAGCGGGATGGTGAATTCACACGCTACACCTGCTCGAGATTTACACCTCCTCTGGAGAATTAAGCCCAACCCTTAATGAATGTTTAAACCTGTCGAACATGACAGATAAACCTGCTGTCAGACTCACCGCTTAATTCCGACTGAAGGAATTGCACACCTGCGGAGAGAGAGAGAGAGAGAGAGAGAGAGAGAGAGAGAGAGAGAGAGAGAGAGAGAGAGAGAGCCAGCCTTGAGCTCAGTCTATGACCGTATGTAATGTGTAAAAGTACACCTGTATCAGCCGGCAGATATTTTACTTTAGCTTTTATACCTCATACGATAGATTTATATGCCTGCCGGTCCCACTCCTACCGTTTTTTGCTTGTAATGTTTTAACTCTTGTGTTTTTTGTCCTTAAAACACATACTTTTCGGCATTTTGTAAACTGCGCTGAGTGTACTTTAATAGTATAAAGTGATTTGATTTATGTTATATGCATGTGAGAACGCTAAAGAAGCAAACAGAATCTGGAAAAACGTGTACGTAAAAACTCCAAAAACAGGCCTAATATACCTACAATTCACTGCAGTTTTCAGCAGAAATTAACACTAGTGGCAGTAACACACCAACGACTTTTATTCCTCTTCACACAAATTATGAAACAAGGCAGATTATCCATTAATAAAGACTTATTTTTGTACGGTTCCTTGCACAATACTGTAATGACTTTTAAAACTTGTAAAACACTTTTATCACAGTGCATGATTTGCAAACTAATATGTTTTAACATTTGCATCACATAACTTGTTTCATATGTGTGGCTTTTCTGACATGGCGTTTTGGGAACGCTCCTACGTGATTGCTTCTAGTGTGTCAACTAGTCCAATGGCGAGAGTGAACGTCACTGGCGGAAAAGGATAAAAGCACATCAGGTCTAACTGGCGTTAGCTTCGATTTAGCCGAATCAAGTCGATCACAGAGATGTAGGAAGTATGGCAAGGTGACGCGGTGTCTCGTCCTTCTCAGGGAACTAGTGTTACAGTCGTAACCTGAGACGTTCCTTTGAGTCGACAACGCTTTGGGAACAACAATACCCAAACGCCATACTTACAGTTGCCTGAATGAAAAACTGTGGCAATTAAGTCATAAGCACCTGAGACCCTGGGGCAGTGTCCAGGGCCAGGCTGTAGAACCTCACAAATGTGAGTGGGGATGACCAGCCCGCCGCATTACGCACCTCCTGTAGGGAAACCCCTGAGATTACGGCTTTGGAGGCCGCCATACTCCTCGTAGAATGAGCTCTGAAAGCCATGGGTTACGGTTGGCCAGAGACCTCATAGGCAAGAGAAATAGCCTCAACTATCCACTTGCTGATTGTCTGTTTAGAGGCTGCAAGACCTTTTTAGGCGACCCAAAACAGACGAATAGCTGATCCGATTTCTTCCACATGGGAGCTCTGTGGACATACCTGTCCAGTGCTCACAGAGATTCAGCTTTTCCTGGTCTGGATTCGTAAAAGGAGGAGGACAGAAAGCTTGCAACACGATAGGCCTCAGAATATTGGTCAGCACTTTAGGGACGTAGCCCAGTTTAGGATATAGAAGTGATTTGACCATCCCAGGTGCGAATTCAAGGCAGGTGGGAAAGGGCCTGAAGGTCTCCAACTCTTTTTAGAGATGAAATAGCCAGGAGGAAGATAGTTTTTAAAGTGAGGAACTTTTCTGAAATCGTATCAAGGGTCTCAAACGGAGCCACAGACAGGCCCTCTAGGACTATAGCCAGGTACAAGGGAGTTGCAGGTCTCAGCCTCAGAATACCACGAAGGAAACAAATAATCAGGGGGTCTCTCCCCAGAGATGCATTACCCAAAGGGGCGTGGTAAGCAGCAATGGCCGCCAAGTAAACCTTTAGGTTTAGGCTGAAAAGCGTTCTTGCAAGAATTCAAGCATTGAACCGACTGGGCAGTTGACTGGATCCCACTGACACTGACTGCACCAAGAAGTGAAAACCTTCCACTTCAAAGCATATAGTTCCCACATGGCTGGAGCTCTGGAGTGAAGTATGGTCTCTACAACCTCAGTTGAGAGACCAGCATCTATGAGTTGGACCTCCTCAGAGGCCAAACCCACAAGTTCCATATTTCTGGACGGGGGTGAAAGATTGTGCCCCCCGCCTGAGACAGAAGGTTTTTCCTGATAGGATTCTCCAAGGGAGAGCCGTCGAGGAGAGATATCATGTCCTTGAACCAAATTCGGCTCTGCCAGCTTGGTGCTACCAGCAGTTAGGCTTATTCCACCCTGACGGACTCTCTCCTGAACTCCGGGGAGCAGAGCAACTTGGGGAAATGCATACAGACGTAGCCTTGGCCAGGGGGGCTGGATGTGTGAGGGAAAACCAAATGGACAGAGCGTCGTATCCTGAGACGCAAACAGATCCACTTCCGCTTGGCCGTAGACTTCCCATATATACTCCACCACCTCGGGCTGGAGTCTCCAGTCCCTGGGCCTCAGCCCCTGCCTCGACAGGAGGTCTGCTCCTATATTTTGGTTCCCCCGGACATACACTGCCCTCAGGGAGAGTATCTTCCCTAGGGACCACAAGAGGATGTGGTACACCAGTTTGCATAGTGGATGCTATCGCAGAGCAATCATTAGCATGTGTAACACCCCGTTGTAAAGTGTGGACGAGAACCGAACTGGATTCTGTAGCCTCTCTCTATAATCTGCAGGACCCATTGAGATATATTCAGCAGTTTTCTCCATTCTGCTAGAAAATCTACTAGGGTACCAGCCTCTCGAGACTGGCCTCTGGTGGAACAGCCACATCGGTGACCTGAAGCATACTGGCAGGACATACCTGAACTGACTGCTTTTGAATCCCCCTCAGAGGGTGCGAGTTTGACACAGCGTCGAGTTGACACTAAGCCGTGTGTTCGCTGGAGACCGCTG
>CM040828.1:252500-270000 GCA_022828995.1 Vimba vimba | reverse complement strand
ACACGCTGACTCCATCACACGGCACATCTGGACACATCTGCACACATCTGCACATCTGCACACATCTCTCCTGCTTCTGTCGGAGACTCACGGAGCAAACTGAAGATGGAGATTAATGGATAATATCGATCTGCAGTTTGGTCCGTTTCTGTCCTTGTTTTAAACCCATTCTGTTGCTGTTGTTCTTGGAAGGAAAGAATGAGACTTTTTATTACGGTAACTTAATACATCTCATCATCTTGTGTTTATTCTTCCTCAGTTCAGATATGATATTCGTCACTAAACATTAGCAGACCCAGCTGTCGTTCATATCTTACAGCGACTCCTCTGGACCTTCACGGCGCTGCTCTGTTTCTCTCTCCTTCGCTGAGGTTCGGCTGTTTTATCATCCAACACAGAAGCAACGGGTCGGTCTTTACTCCAGAACTGCTCATCATATTTATAATGTTAAAACTGGTGTATGGGAAAGACTGTTGGAGATCAGTGTGTGTATAATGAGTGAATTAAATGTGCAAACATTAATGAATGTAGTGCTGTACAAATATGATCAAATCAGCATATAGTAGCAAAAATACATGTTAATTTATTTTCTTATCATTATAAGTGAATTTGGAAATATCTCAAACTATAAATGATATTTGAAGAGCAGTCAGTGCATCTCTAGAGAAGATCTGATTATTGTAATCAAATCTACACATCTAACATCTAGAGCTCTCTGAGCTAGCTTTGCTTCAGCGCTGATAGTGAACGAGTGTGCATGCATGCAGGGAGATCTGCTTTACACACTCATATATTTACTAAAGTTTAATGAATGAGGCCTATTAATCATTTTCATCGCACAATTTTTGTAAGTCATAATCTATGTGTGTATCTGATAATTTCTTACTATTTCAAAGCATCAAAAGCCGTAAAAACACACTACTGCGCTTTACAGTGTTTTATCTGCAGTTGTGTGTGTGTGTGTGTGTGTGTGTCACTTCAAAGCAGGTTCTCAAAGCGATTTAACTGTTGTGGTGTGTGTGTGTGTGTGTGTGTGTGTGTGTGTGTGTGTGTGTGTGTGTGTGTGTGTGTGTGTGTGTGTGCACAAATGCATTTACACAGTGACTTTAAGATGCAAGGAACAAAGACAAGCCTCTCTCTCGATAACACACTCACGCCCGTGTGATTCCACATAAATAAAACCCCACAAAAGCCACACAGAGCTGATTTCCACAAACAGGTTAGCGTGATATCGCTCAGCGAACGCTCCATTTCTCTCACACAAACAATCGCCCGGTCCTCATCCTTTATCTTCTCCTCCGCAGGAATGCATTAGTTGCGAGTGTCACATTAATAGAGGAGGTTGTGTGGAGTCACGGCTAATCTGACAGCAAGGTTTCAGTTAAAGTGAATACGTCACATTTCGGCTCTATTAACAGGCTGCCATCCGCCATTAGTGCCGGCAGCGTCCGTCACACACACTCAGATGTCAGTGTTTTCCATTTCTCAACTCCTTCAAATGGACCATAAATACAGATCACTACATCCAGCGAACAAAAGGAGCAATGCTTGAGAGAAGGACATTAAAATAGCTTTCATCCATTCATTGTATCTATTTATTTATTTATTTTACATAACCGATGTGATTTCACTAGGTGAGGTTCATTTTCACCCCTGTCTGAAATGTAAACCAGTTTACAGATCCGCAACTTTAAAGACAATTGCTAAACTTAAACTGTTTCATGTTAAAATGAACTATATTTGTATTTGAATCAAAAATGCATTTGCAATTTCTTCACATTTGTTCACATTGACATAGACAATGCATTGTCACAAATTCAAATAATATATATATTTTTTAAATCTTGCCACATAGTTTGTTTGTGGAAACTTTTCAATAATGAAATGATTAATCTGGTTTTTATTTTTGTAATTTTATTAATTAATTTAAAATCGACAGATTTTGCCTTCCATACATTCTGCCAGACAAAGAGAATCTGGGTTCCCTTTCAAGGGAACTCCCGTTGCGTCGAGAATGACGCTATGGGGAACGCTTTGCGTGATGACGTCTTGAAGCACATGTAAAATCAGTCCAATGGTGTAGCGGGACGTCAGAGGCGGGTGACGTCACGTACCAGGAAGCTATAAAAGCCGGCCCGAAACAGAAAACGAAAGCTTTCTGAGTCTTCAGTAGCGCTCTGTGTTGAAATCTGTCTGTCTTATTTGGTGTTGTCTGTATATATATATATTATATTCAGTATGGCGAGCAAGCAGCAGTTTAGAGTGTGTGTCCATCCCTGCCCGCGTTATTTAACGGGAGGTGACACACACACTCTTTGTGTTGTTTGTTTGGGAGAGGAGCATGCCCAGTCAGCACTCGAGGGTAGTGACTGTGAGCATTGCTGTGCGCTTCCATTGCGTACGCTCCGATCCCGCTTGGCTCGGTTCAATCCCGACCACGTTCCCCAGGGCTTTGGTCCCGCCGCTGCCGAGGCACGGCGTCGATCTCAGACCTGGGGTTCGCAGATGGATCTATCAGTGGATGTTGAGACGGGCTCTGCCTTATCTCAGCCTCCTTCTGATAGATCCAGTGCCTCTCATCAGGGTGTGGAAGCACGCGTTGCGGTTACTTCCCCCCTGATAGAGGCACCAGTACTGCAACTATCCAGCTCTGAGGAGTTGGATGTTGTAAGTATTGATGCTGAGTCTGAGGATTCGCCACCTCAGTCTCATGCTTTTGAAGAACTGCTCGATGTGATCACGAGAGCAGTTGACAGATTGTCTATTGAGTGGCCAGAGGATAGGCAGGACGTTCGTTCAAAAAGCAAACTCGACGAACGCTTCCTGCCATCTCGTGCTCAGCCCCAGCGTAGGAGCCTGCCGTTTTTCCCCGATCTCCACACCGAGGTGTCGAGATCGTGGGGGAGACCAGTCTCTTACAGAGTTTACACACCACACACCTCTCTATATTCCACCATTTCACAATATAAAGAGCATGGTTATGGGGAGATGCCGAAGGTGGAAGAGACGCTCGCGGGCTATCTCTCTCCAGCAACGGCATCTTCCCTGAAGGCTCCTACACTCCCCTCAAAGCCAGTAAAGTTGACATCTACCCTGATTAATAAGTCGTATGCAGCCGCTGGTCAAGCTGCAGCGTGTCTGCATACGATGTCCATTTTACAAGCCTATCAGGCAGAATTATTGGGGGATTTAGAGGAGGGCGGGGGAATCGGTCCCGACACTGTGGCTGAACTGCGCAGAGCCACGGATGTTTCTCTCAGAGCCACCAAGGAGACCGCTAAATCTATCGGGCGGTCTATGGCAGCCCTGGTGGCTACTGAGAGGCATCTGTGGCTCAACCTGAGCGATATTAAGGACAAAGAAAAGCATGTTCTGTTAGACGCTCCGGTTTCCACTGCCGGGTTATTTGGGGATGCAGTAAATATTGCGGTTGCAAAATCACAAGAAGCCGCTAAACAAGCATCTGCTCTTCAAAAGCTTCTTCCCCGCCGTTCTTTCTATGAGGCTGCTGAGCGGGAGCAGCCTCACTCCTCTAAAAAGGGTGCTGAGCATCGTGCCACTCAGAAGCAGAGCGTGTCCTCCCGTGCTCCCCCACAAAAATCTCGGGGACACGGAGGGCGCGCTCAAACCCAGCAGTCTTCGAGGGGTAGAACGGATCTGCGGACCGTTATTACCGCCAAGAAGGCTGCTGGGAAGAAATCCTGACGTCCGAGGGCTCAGGATTAATGAGGGTAGTCCCCCCCGAAGCAGAGCGGTTAACACCTCTTTTTACGGTGCCCGTCTCTCTTCGGTACCCTCAGGGGACCGTTCTGCCAACCCTGCCGCCTCAGGTGTTACAGGGCGCAGCGGTCTCCGGCGAGCACATATCTCAAGGACCACCCGGAAACGTAGTGGCCTCGGGATGCCCGCCCCCTCCGAGGAGGGTGTTAGAGCAGTCTGTTCGGTCGCTCCCTGCCGGTGCGCCGTTACAGGGCGTCGAATTGACTGCTCAACAACAACAAAATCCAGAAACCAGTCTCGAGAGGCTGGTACCTCTAGTAGAATCTTTGACAGCGTGGAAGCTACTGTCAAATGTTTCTCGTTGGGTCCTGCAGACCGTAGGAAAAGGGTATCAGATACAATTCAAGAAACGCCCACCTCGGTTTATGGGGGTCCTACCCACAGTGGTGGGCCCCGAGCAGGTTCTGGTTATGGAACAGGAAGTAAACACTCTGTTAGAGAAAGGGGCCATAGAATATGTACCTCCCTCCGACAGGGAAACCGGGTTTTACAGCCGGTACTTCATAGTTCCAAAGAAGGACGGGGGATTGCGTCCCATTTTAGATCTTCGAGTTCTGAACGAGTCAGTCATGCAGCTCAAGTTCAAAATGTTAACATTGAGACAGATCGTGCCACAGATCAGGTCCGAGGACTGGTTTGTCACAATAGATCTCAAGGACGCATATTTCCATATTTCCATCCGTCCGTGTCATTGGAAGTTCCTGAGGTTTGCTTTCGGGGGCAAAGCATACCAATATCGTGTTCTTCCATTCGGCCTAGCTTTATCACCCCGCACTTTCACGAAATGCATGGATGCAGCTCTGGCGCCGCTGCGCCTCCAGGGTATTCGCATCATGAACTACATCGACGATTGGTTGATTCTAGCTCAGTCGCATCAGTTGGCGGTTCAACATCGAGATGTTGTTCTCGCCCACATGAAAGAGCTGGGGTTACGGCTGAACGCCAAGAAGAGTGTGCTTTCTCCACTCCAGAGAACCACTTTCCTAGGCGTGGTTTGGGACTCAGTGTCGATGCAGGCGCGCCTGTCACCGCCACGTATAGAGTCCATCCTTGCAGCTGTGAAAAGTGTAAAGCTAGGCCAGCTACTCACTGTCAAACAGTTCCAGAGACTGTTGGGTCTCATGGCAGCAGCTTCCAACGTGATACCTTTTGGACTGCTGCACATGAGGCCCCTGCAGTGGTGGCTCAGGAAAAAGGGGGTTTTCCCCGAGGGGCAACCCATTTCGCACAATCAAGGTCACGCGGCGATGCCTACGTGCCTTGGTTATGTGGAAGAAACCTTGGTTCCTGTCCCAGGGCCCAGTGTTGGGAGCTTCTTGTCGTCGCAGACTGCTAACGACGGATGCTTCCCTCACGGGTTGGGGAGCGATCCTGGAGGGTCGCTCAGCTCAAGGTCTGTGGGAAGACCATCATCGTTCCTGGCATATCAATCGCCTAGAGATGTTAGCTGTCTTCCGGGCTCTGAGGAGCTTTGTCACAGACCTCAGGGGACACCATGTGTTAGTGCATACGGACAACACGTCGGTAGTCGCCTACATCAACCACCAAGGGGGTTTGCGCTCGCGCCCATTATCAAATCTGGCACGCCATATCCTCTTGTGGTCCCAGGGGAAGTTGCTGTCACTCAGAGCAGCCTACATCCCCGGGGTTCAGAATATAGGAGCAGACACTCTGTCGAGGCAGGGGCCGAGGCCCGGGGAATGGAGGCTCCACCCCGAGGTGGTGGAGCTGATATGGAGGGAGTACGGCCAAGCACAAGTGGATTTGTTTGCGTCTCGAGAGACGTCTCACTGTCCACTTTGGTTCTCCCTCACGCATCCAGCTCCTCTGGGACTGGATGCTATGGTTCAGACGTGGCCGAGGCTACGTCTGTACGCCTTTCCCCCAGTGGCTCTGCTCCCGGGAGTTCTGGAGAGAGTTCGCAGGGACCGGGTTTGCCTGCTTCTTATAGCCCCGCGTTGGCCGGGCAGAGTATGGTTTCCCGATCTGGTTCACTGCAGGTCTGACCCCGTCCACTTTAAAGGTCTATGTGGCGGCCATAGGTGCTTACCACATTCCTTTGGGTGGAATGCCTGTGGGGAAGGACCCTCTGGTATCTCGTTTCCTTCGTGGCACTTGGAGGCTGAGGCCTGCAGTCCGCTCTAGGGTGCCGCCATGGGACTTGTCCATTGCTCTACAAGGTCTGTCCCTGGCCCCCTTTGAGCCCATTGAGGAGGTTTCGGAAAAGTTTCTGACTTTGAAAGCTATTTTCCTTCTTGCCATTTCTTCTCTTAAGAGAATTGGGGATATTCAAGCATTGTCGGTTGCTCCGTCCTGCTTAGAGTTTGCTCCGGGTATGGTGAAAGCTTTTCTCCATCCCAGACCGGGTTATGTCCCCAAGGTCCCCACTAATGTGGCCAGACCTATTATTCTGCAGGCCTTCTGTCCTCCTCCCTTCCAGAATGCGGACCAGGAGGCTAATAATTTGCTTTGCCCAGTTCGGGCGTTAGACGCCTACGTCCACAGAGCTGCCCTGTGGCGCAGAAGTGATCAGCTGTTTGTTTGCTTTGGCTCCCCTAACAAGGGAGGGCCGGTGTCTAAGCAAAGAATGAGCAAGTGGGTGGTCGAGGCTATCTCACTTGCTTATGAGGCGGCTGGGCAGCCTTCTCCTTTGGCTGTCCGGTCGCACTCTACAAGGAGTATGGCGGCCTCTAAGGCCCTTATATCAGGAGTTTCGTTACAGGACGTTTGTGATGCGGCAGGCTGGTCCTCACCGCACACTTTCGTCAGGTTTTACTCTTTGGATCTAGACTCTGCTCCAGGGTCTCATGTTTTGTCATCCTAGTGCTGCTCTATTAGATTACACACAGGACAGACATTCGTAGCTATGGAGGCGTTGGTATAGACGTTCCCCATAGCGTCATTCTCGACGCAACAGGAGTTCCCTTGAAAGGGAACGCCTCGGTTACGACTGTAACCTCGGTTCCCTGAAGAGGGAACGAGCGTTGCGTCGCCTTGCCATATCTCCTTCATGCCTGTCAGCTCGACTTCAGACTTTTACGAAGCTTTCGTTTTCTGTTTCGGGCCGGCTTTTATAGCTTCCTGGTACGTGACGTCACCCGCCTCTGACGTCCCGCTACACCATTGGACTGATTTTACATGTGCTTCAAGACGTCATCACGCAAAGCGTTCCCCATAGCGTCATTCTCGACGCAACGCTCGTTCCCTCTTCAGGGAACCGAGGTTACAGTCGTAACCGAGGCGTTTTCATTTTAAACAAATTTGCTTTTGAAAATCATCTACTGATAAATGATGGTCCTTCTCACTTACAGTTTGTTAGTATTTTACAACTTGGCAAATTCATAAGAATTCAAATGATCGTATTCATAAATGTTTATATAGAATATTCTCACTGATTTTTATTTTAATCAGATGGTGCAAAATCATATCAAATCGCCAACTCAAATGCATATGAATCTACAGTAGTAATAATTCCAGTTCTTATTTATACTGAGCATTCAGTGTCTGTCCAAGCGTATAAAGATTAATGCGCACACTTTACGTACACATACAGATCTGCGAACATGAATGAGATCACGCTCCCATTACACACTTTAAATTAATAAATTAACAGAACTGCAGAAAAATCCCTTTCCTGAACACCTTTAATTATTCCTAAAAGGTTTGATGTGCTTCCTTTAATTGATTCGTGTGTGTAATGTCACTGCTCATTTCATCGTTTACACCTGTAACTGAGAAAGACTCCTACCTGTCGGAAAGAAAATCTAATTTTCAAAGCAGTTCATTAAAGCAGGAGTGAGAGCGAGTGCGGACGAGTCTGGGTTAGCCATTCTTACCAGAAACTGAAATCACTGTAACACAAGTGACCGGATGCCTTTATGAAAAAACAGCAACATGATAAAAGACACCAATGTTTAAATATGTAAAAACAATGCAAAAAAATACCTTTATTAATATTAATTATCATAATTTTTTCTGCCATGTAGTAAATTAGTCTAACTGATGTTTACAGTTGCAACACATTAACTCTTTCCTCACCATTAACGGAAATTTCCGGCTTTCTGTGTTTTCTCTGTTATATCATCAACATTAAACAGCATATAAATCAAAACTGCCTAATGTTACTGACTGTGAAGCTTTGAGGTGTGGATGGACTCGATCTTCTCCATCTGTGTTTGATCATCGCTCTGAATCACATCCAGATCAAGTCTTTGACAAAAAAAAATGTTTTTTTATTTTTTATTAAACTTACCTTCATTCGAGTGTTGATAAAAAAAGAATGCATGAATCTAGAATAAAACGAGTTTGTTGTTTAAGAGCAGAGCCTCGGTTCTTTCTTATGATATATTGCATGTTCAGATATTAATTCTGGGGGCCATGAACATATGGTGAAAATGATCAAAGATGCTGGTGGGGAAAGAGTTAACATTACAATGACCTTTTATAAACCGTATGATGTCCATCACATTGTATATAGCGATGTTTGCAAACTAGGCTCGTTGGAAGATCTTGCCTGTACTTACATTTTTGCAAAATAATAATAAAGACTTATTTTCACACAATTCATTGCACAATCCTATGTTATAAAAGAACTCAAAGACTTGTAGATCTAAAAGAGAATGGTTGCTTCAGCAGATATAATTTTGTCTCACGTTTGCTTTTGTTAACACTATCGGTGTGGAACGTTCATTTAACATTTTTCCAACGAGTCTGGGTTGTCAGTGTGAGCGCACTGAGTAGAAATGTATTCAGTACTGTAGATGGATTGATAGACAGATAGACAGACGGACGGTTTATCTCTCTATATAAGCATAAAATGAAGCTAATGAAGTTTTTTTTCTCAGTCTCTCTTTGGTCCAGTTGGACTTTGTGTTTTGGTGTTTTATATGGATTTTGTTTTTCCAGCGTTTCATGTCTCTTAGCAAGGTGCCGTGAAGCTTGAAAGAGCTTTTGACACGTGAAAAGTTCTGATCGCTCTACAAAGCACAAACAGGCCCGCTTCAACCCTCAGGAGCGTAATTATATCAAAGACACAGAATCTAGTTAAAGCTTAAACATGAAAAAAGATCAGTCCTCTTCAAGGTTTCGTTTGACATTGAGAAGATATAAATGAAGAAAAAGAAAAACAAGTGCGAGAGATTCCAGCCCACACACACATAGAGAAAGAGAGAGTTCAGAAAGAAAGAATCTGTCAGAATATTTTGATTATACACGCGCTGTTATCAGGACACATCACGGCGAAATAAAGTGACCTGTCTGACACGGACACAAACGACACGAGAAGAAGAATGAAAGACAGAGCGAAGAAAGATGGCAGACGAGGGAACAGAAGCTACAAAGGTAGAAGCGAGAGTTTCCCTGCGGACACGATGACAACGGTCCCCTGGCAGACCATTATCAGCACACATCAAGCCTTCGCTGACACACACGCACACACACACACACACTGAGAATGCATCGTTACAGGCTTTCACCTTGGTTTGTCAAAACACTGACTTATACACAGAGAGTACACAAGCCCGAGGGCTTCTGGTTTCAAACGAAGAGAAGGGCGAGCGAGACACTCCTGAACCTCGGCCTATTTCTGCATCTGTTTACATAAACCTTTCCTTATTCTCTCCCAGACCAACACAAGACGCTTTGAAGGAAGATAAATCGTGCCGGGCTCTTCAGAACCGCTCAGATCTCGCAGTAATTGATAAGCAAGCGTTCTCTGAGACGGGCCTCGTGACGATCGCTGGGCTTTGTGCCGCGACGCTCTCTCTCTCTGTCTGTTAATAAACAGCATTGTATCAAATTAAAAGGTCTTCGCTTCAGGCCCTGACTGAAACCAACGGCCTTACAAAATATTTACACTGCGCTGGGAAAGCAAGTAATTGAAAGTCTTTTGAAAAATGAGCAGATCTGTACACAAAAGACTATCTTTGAAAGGCTTGTGTAAACCACGACTCTGAGGCTCGTGTGGGCCTGCGCTGGTTCAGCTCGAGATCTCAGCCAGTGCGAAGGGCTTTTCCACAACAGGGTTTATATGAACGTGTGTGTTTCAGTCACACACTCATCAGACTGAGCCAGGAATCATGGACACACAACTGCGGATCACGTGAGAGCCGTGACTGTTCGGTCATATGATACAGAAGTGCACAAATTCAGACATGAACGCTTGAGCAACACATTTCCTCAAGGGAGCCATAGAGTTTCCTACAGCTGTTATTAAACTACATATATTATGGTAATATTCAGGCCTGCTATTTGTAAAAATATGTTCAACTAACTTTCTCTTGTCCAGCTAGTTTGTCTTTAAACAATTTTTGAGCTGAAAGAGAATCAGCTCGTAGATGTGATGAGCTCTTGTGGTGATGATTTATGAAGTGCCACACTGTAAAAAGTAACAAGTTGAGTTTACTTAGAAAACACTCAAAAATCTGTAAAACAGTCTAGTAGTTTATCGTAGTTTATTGAGGGTTGATTTGTAAAGGACTACACGCCTGCGCACATATATATTCAAACGCACATACCTTTGGACTGAACATGTAATGCGCATGTGCGCAAAATCTGCGTTTTCGCGGGTTTGCGTTTTTTGAGGTTTGCGCAGAGATAACGGATAATCGTTTGCACCTTCGAACCCATTTCAGGGAGTGCGTTCTCGAGACACCAAACACTGTATTGTGCGGATGGGCGGTCGGAGCGCATTAATGGTTTTCTGTGAGAACGGTGTGTGTTAGCGGCCCCTAAGTTAATAACTAATGATCTTCGCAACGGAAGTGAATCAATCAATCAAAACTAACTTTAGCTGGACAATAACTTTTTCCTTGAGCTGTTGTAAAGCCTAAACAATCTCTGTCACGGTAATTTCCCATTATCACTGTTGCTTTGAAACAATCCATATTGTTAAAAGCGCCGTATAAATGAAGGTGACTTGACTAGTACTGAACAATTTTCTTATATAGTTAGCTTTAAAATGATCTTCTTCTAAAACTCTATTCTAAAACTAGTTTCACATCAAGTAAACTGACATTTTTTAAATCATCCTTAATTTTTTCTTTTTTTTTTTTCTTTCAGAATTGGAAAACACTGAAATATCTGTAAAACAGTTTAGTACTGAACAATTTTCTTTAGAGTTCTCTTAAAGATAAAACTCTATTCACTCAAACTCAACTCAATAATGGTTAACCATGAGAATCCCATCGTGGAAATGACCTGTTCTTGCATCCGGCGGCTTTTTAGTGATTGAATTGTAGGTTTGAGTGACTTTTGCCCAAGGGACAAAATCACCCTCTGAATGAAATCAAAGGATCTCTTTAGTGCTGCAGGATACTCTAAATGACAGCATAAACGAGTCCGAAGAACAGAAACATCCATGGCTTCAGGAAGACTTTCCATCCAATACAACTGTACCTTCCCACATCACCGCCGGCATCGAGACGCAGGGAGTCAGACACGTTCAGGGATCACTGTCAATGTGCCAAATGAAATGCTGGACATGTCTTCATTATCATCACAGTCCTAAAACGGAAGTAGCATATGACAAAAATGAAGTCAAAGTAAGCCACAAAACATATTTTAAAAGCACATACTCAAGTTAAAAATGTATAAATAAATTAATAATAACACTGTATTATGTCTAAATGTAAAGGCCTTTTCAAACAGGACACAGTGGATGCAGGAGGAATACGGGCATCCAAAACATTGCAAGAAAAGACAATAAATTAAATTGAAGGACAGCTATACAAATTTAAAACGATTAAAAAAGAAATTCCTATTTGATATTTGAAAAGTGATCTAAATACAGCATTTCGGAGAAGAAATTATTAAAAACTGAATATTTTGTTCTGATTTATACAGATACAATCTGTATTTTATACAATCTGCAATCTGTAATGTTTAATCATGTTTTACTTAAATAAATTACAAATTATTATATAAATTCAATTTAAGTTTTTGCTGGAACTTAACCAAAGCCCAGTAAATATATCAAGCTCTAATTACAGTTTTTGTTATGTAACATATTATGAGAACTGCTAGAACTGCTAGGTGATGTTCATATGCTTGACACTTGTTATGGTTTTGTTCTTCGATTTTAACATCAAAAAAATTAAAACACATGACGAGGATGCATTGCAGAAGACTGTGAGGAAATGCATGTGAAGAAATGTATTATATTACAATAGGAACATTATGCATCTTCACATGCACAGATTAGGCTGTGTGTCTTCATGCTGTAGTAATGCTGTCAGACCGATAGGTGGCGCTGTTCCAACCTGGCAGGATTTTCCCATCCAGTAGACATATTTTACACCTCGTATATTAGGATATTAAGTAGATTAACTTTTCAATGGAAAGAAGAGCACCCACAATCCTGAGCAGAACCTGGAAGAGTGAAGCAACAGCAGTCGCCCACATCAGTGATACATGTATACATCATATAATAAAGTGTGTGTGTGTGTGTGTGTGTGTGTGTGTGTGTGTGTGTGTGTGTGTGTGTGTGTTTCGATGGTCAGTCAGACGCACAGCTGTGGTTCAGGCGCCTGTGGGTCTCTCGCTGGATCTATGTTTGCCTGTGATGTTTGGACAGGGGTGTAGGGTTCGGTCCATGTCCGCTTGCTCTCGCTCCTCCAGGCCTGAGCTCTTCAGTCCCACTGGACCACAGCAGACCCTAACGCTAAATCTTACACAAATCCTATTAGAACAAACACGTTTCCCTCGTCATTCCCGTTTCTTTTTCTGTCTCTTTCTGAAATATCCTCTAAGAGTCGCTTTGCCTGAAACAAGCCCTTGACCGAGTTCAGCGTTCAGTCACATGAAATCAGGCATGTAATGGCAGAATCTATCAGAGACGCTGATTGGATTAAATATGTAATAAGTTTGGATTCGTATTTGAAGCCAAAATATTCTGCTAATCACCCAATGCTAATGAATTTGAGAGCGGAAATATTGGCAGCGGTGATCATGAGCTGAAGGTGCAGAGAATCTTTGACACCAGAAACCACAGTTTTCCACTGTACCGAACCAACGAACCCTCAGAAACCTGCCGTGATATGTGTATAGCACTTGTTTCAAAGCAGCTTTACAGAAAATCATCATGTTAATGGTTATAATATCTTAATATCTTCATGCCTTTAGCAGATTAGAGCTGGAAGAAAATATAGTTACATTGGTAACACTTTAGAATACTGTATCTTACTTACTGCATAACTAATAAGGAATTATTGAAGAACTAATAGGTAATTCTTCATTAACTACTTCTTCACTACTGTTAACTACTAAGGAAGATGTGTTAACTAATCAGTATGTAATATAATTTTATGATTGTGTTAAGTATCAGTTAGTTAATCAATAACTAATGAATTATGTCATATCTCCTGAAGAACTACTATTAATTATCTACTAATTAAGGTTCAAGAAATATAACTAAGAAGTAACTAATGAACAGTCATACAAAACTACATTGAGTTGTGACCTTCCTTATTTACTAATGTTATTAATAGAAGAAAATACAATTTTAACAAATGCATATAAATGTTAGAGGTTTTGGCCTATGTGGTTTTGTGAGTGTGTCCTGTAAGAAATCAACTTCAGAAATGAACCCCACTCAAGTGCCTTGCCTTAACTAACCTCAGATTAGTTTTTATATTGTATATACAGTACTGTGTGTGTGTGTGTGTGTGTGTGTGTGTGTGTGTGTGTGTGTGTGTGTGTGTGTGTGTGTGTGTGTGTGTGTGTGTGTGTGTGTGTGTGTGTGTGTGTGTGTGTGTGTGTCTGTATTGCTCAGCATATGCCATTGAGTAAATTCATGTATTTGAAGCAACAACTGAGGGAAACTGAACATGTAGGGAACTTATTAGTAATTAATAAATAGTAGTTAGATAATTCTTCAGGAATTACTTATAACCGGAAACAGGATTCTAAAGTGAAAATATAGGGAACCCATTAGTAATTAATAAAGAATTACCACATACTTCCCACTCAAATCGAACTTACTGTTAAAAAAAAAACACTATTAACGTAATCATCTTAACCTTTATAAAATACATGACAATGACTCGTTTAGGGTACATGATATCTTCCTTTATTTCAGATAAGGATATTTCTTAATACAGCTTATTTTATTTTGTTTTTGTCACGGTTAATCGATCCGTGTGTTAATTTTGCGTATCTGAAAACTCTTGGAACTCAGATAAAAACTATTCCAAGTGTAATCACCCGGTCTCTGTTCTCCACTTATCTTTCTTATTAGTGCTGAATGACTAAAACTGTCTAAAAAACTAAAAAATATTGTTCAGTGCTTTTTACTTTTTAAGTACTTTAAAAATTAATTACATTTGTACTTTTAAGGTTAATTTGAAAATGAATAGGCCTAATTATAATTTTACTTAAGTCATATTTTATTGGGGTATCCGTACTTTTATTCAAGTTCTTGATTTGTGTATTTCATCCACCACTCCACTGAAAAAAACCTGGATTATTTGTCACATGCCTGTCCTGTCTTGTCATGCACATGGGTGTTTTATTGTTTTGAGCCATGTGCTCGTGTCTGTCGTTTAGCCCCTCCCATCTTGTTATCCAGTTATTGGTTAATTTGCCCCACCTGTTGTGTTCATTACCCTCCTTTGTTTGTTCCCCTATTTAGCCTCCTTGTGTTTGTAGTCTTGTGCTGGTTCGTTGTCTTGTAATGTTCTCCTGTTCTCCCGTGACCCGTTTGGTATGTTCCTTTTTGAAGTTGTTGTTTTGTATTTAGTTATGTTTTCCCCTTTGTGGGTTTTGTTTTGTGTTTTGCTTTCTCTTTTGTAAATAAACATTATTTTTCTTTTTGCTGAGTCCTCGAAATGGCTGGTTCGTTCTGTCACGTAAAGACTAAAGAAACTCAGGGAGGACTCAATTGCAAAAGAAAAATAATGTTTATTTACAAAAGAGAAACCAAAACACAAAACAAAACCCACAAAGGGGAAAACATAACTAAATACAAAACAACAACTTCAAAAAGGAACATACCAAACGGGTCACGGGAGAACAGGAGAACATTACAAGACAACGAACCAGCACAAGACTACAAACACAAGGAGGCTAAATAGGGGAACAAACAAAGGAGGGTAATGAACACAACAGGTGGGGCAAATTAACCAATAACTGGATAACAAGATGGGAGGGGCTAAACGACAGACACGAGCACATGGCTCAAAACAATAAAACACCCATGTGCATGACAAGACAGGACAGGCATGTGACATTATTGTAGTACTGGTAACTACTGTATATGACTGTTCATTAGTAGTTACTTCAAAGTTATTTTTCTTGAACCTTAATTAATAGATAATTAATAGTAGTTCTTCAGGATATATGACATAATTCATTAGTTATTGATTAACTAACTGATACTTAACATACAGAATACAGTATTCTAAAGTGTTACCGTTACATTTTGAGACGATACAAGCAATCAAGCCGAAAGATTTGCTATATAGCATATATTGCTTTGAGAATCAAGAGTTACTCAAGAAATGATTCCCGGTTCAGACGTGTTTCCGCTGGTTTCAGTGTTTGCAGTGAGATATATATTGTGTGTTTCATTCTGTGTCCTGTGAGAATTCAGCTATTGCTGCTTTAAACGAACAAACAACATCTGAACAAGTCATGAGCGTTTTGAGTGTCACAAACTGTAAATACAGTAATTACAGCCTAGCTCACTTACCGAAGATGAACTCTTCATGCTGAGACGCTGATATGAACGTGTTTCTGCTGTGTGGGCCAGGCGTCTGTTATTGTTTCAGTTTCATTTTCAGTTTCACGGACTTTTCGTTTGTTTTTCAATGTTTCCTGTTCGCTTTCTTCCTAATTTTCATCATTGGTTAGACAGTACAAAAGGTCTGTACTCTAATATACATTTATTGACTTAAAACAGGAGGTACGAAGACAAATGTTTCAGCTGTTCGGCCTTCTTCAGTGTGAGTGTCAGAACAGCCGAAACCTTTGTCTTTATATCTCCTGTTTTAAGTCAATAAATGTATTTGATAGTGCAGATCTTCTGTATCGTCTGACTGGAGAAACGGGTCTCGGCACCTGATAAGCAGGGAGAGTTTTGATTGGAGCTCATCATTGGTTACCATGGTTTTTGTTTAGTTACTCACACCTGTTTCCTGTTAGTTCATTACCTTGTGTGTATATAACCCGATTTCACTCAGTTCATTGTCTGCTGTTGTTTATGTTCCGCACACACAGTTACTTGAGTTTGTCGTTGTTGGATTATCTTCTTCTGGCATCTTTGTTTTGTTTTGTATCAAAAAGTTTAAAGTTGATGTAATAACATCCATTTTGCCTCACCGTATCTTCTTCATGTACATATATATTACCCTTTTATTTCAAAACTAGGTTGCAATTTATTTCACAGTCCTGTTCCTCATGTACACACTATGTACTCATTAATTGCAATAACTATGTAATAACTAGGTATAACCCTGAACCCAACCATAACCCATGTAGTGACTTTATATTACCCAGTACTTTCTTAGGTAAGTAAACTGTAAATGAACTGTAAGTACACACTGTAAAATAAAGTGCAACCAAAACTTTATTAAACTTTATTTAAAAAAACAAAACAAGAACTAATGAAAATGATAAAAACAAAGCAAGATTACTGGCATTTTAACTAAAATTTAAATATAAAAATTAAATCAAAATATTAATAAAAACTATAATATTACTGATAAAAAATGCAGAATTGCATTTCAGAATGCAAGAAAGTAAAAATGCATGAAAACGTAAAGTTGAGGCAGCTTGAGAGTCATGATGACAGCGGTGTTTCTCCTGCACAGCAGACGCTGTAATCCTTATTCCTGTGTAAAGTGTGTTTGAGACTCTATAATTCTGCTCTCGCACACACACGTCACACACACGGCACTCGTCGTGTTCAAGGCCTGTTAGTCTGAGTCTCCTGACCGCCCGATTCTCCATTCACATGCTAAACCAGAGCAACACCAGTGTAATGATGCCGTTATCTGTGGAGTCCGAGCCGCGCCGGTGTCTCTAAAGCTCTTCAGCGTGACAGATTCACACGCATGTGTGTGTGTGTGTGTGTGTGTGTGTGTCAACATCTGCAGTCCGCACTTCTTATCGGAGAGGGTCGTCATGCTGCAGCTTTCTCTCAATATTGAGAAGAAATAGACTGTTGGTTTTCTGTTAAAATGCGGCAGAGATTTGAGTTTTACAGAAATCCACAGTTCAGTCACAGTTCAGATTATTAAAATGCAAAGAATAAAATGATCAAACCACTGAATAGTTGATGTGCTTTAGACCTCTGGCTCACAATAGATGGAAATCACTCAGATTGTCAACCATGTTTTTTTATGGACTATTCAAATTATTTAAATCTAATTAATTAAAATCATTGGTAACACTTTACAATAAGGTATTTTAGTTAATGCATTAATTAATATTGACTAACAATGAGCAATATATGTGCTCCAAGTATTTATTAATCTTTGTTAACTTTAGTTAATAAAAATACAACTGTTCATTGTTAGTACATATTAGCTCAAGTCCATTAAATAATGAACAAATGCAACTTTTGAATTTAGTAATCTATTAATAAATTAATATATACTTGACAATTTTCTGAAGTAATAGAATTCTAAACCGATTAAAGTTGGCATGTACCAAGTTACGTCAACGAATGTATTGATCCGCGACTGAAGAACAATTGGCTGGTTTTATTTATTCTTGATTTGAA
>CM040828.1:62500-247500 GCA_022828995.1 Vimba vimba | reverse complement strand
CAGAGAATGCCCTTTTAATTGGTCGTTTCAGTCATTGTGAGTCACGTATCGTAGCAACGATGACGACAAGTGACAACAGCGGGAAATGTAAAAATGACTACCTCCGAGCAGCCGGCAAAAAAGAAAAGAGCATAAAAATATAGAATTGAATGGGAAAATGACTACCAACCCGTGGCTGGAATGCGTGAGGGACAATGAATACACGGCCGAGCGATGTCAAGGTTGCTTGTCCGTCAGACGTCTCCAGAGGCTGATATGGTAGGCTATGTAATCATGTGGATTTTTAAAACTCAAATATAGTTCATAAGAAAGTGATTATATTAAAAGAGATAGTACAGGTTTAGCCTAACATTGTAAAGAAATCAAAAAAGTACACATGGAAAAAATAGCTGCACAATGTGCTTAGTCTGGAGGTTTATTTATTTCTGTGAGATTTTCCATGTGCATACATACAGGTGTTGTATTGCTTGAATGCAGTATTTGAGTGCAATATTTTAGATTTTCTTTATTAGCATTTTTTTTATTTATGTTTTTTATATTATTGTTTTGCACTGGAAAGAAAGTTAACTATGATGGAAGTATAATTATATAAATATATTTGCACTACACCTCCTTAAAATGTTGTCTAATTAAATTAAAAATATATTTTTTGCACTGGAAAGAACATTCTAGAAGTCTAATTCTATTGAATACGTTTGCACAAGGCTACAGAAAACTGTTGTTTATTTTTCTTCAAATGCAGTCTAAGCCGATAAGTTTTGAATGTTATATGTTGTATTTGTTTAAGTTAAAAATAAAACGTATTATAAAGTAAACAAATCCATGGTTCATTGTTGGCAAAATGATCATGATAGGCTTTATATTTCACATCTAACTTATGTGGTTCAGTCTTGTATATTGATTAGGCCTACTTTGCTATTCTATAAATATAGGCCTAATAAGTTGTATTATAATATGCTACAATGTATTAAATATATTAAATATATTTATCTAAATATATCAATTAGTTTCCACAATATTCACCAGAAGTCATCATTTCAGGAGTTATTTTTTAAAAAAAAATCAAAATTTTCTTCCTTGGGGGGCGTGTCACCGGACCGGACCCCCCCCCATCCCCATCCCCCCCCCCCCATTCCATTTCAGAAAGTTGGCAACCCTAACGTAAGAGTAAATGAGAATTGTAGTGTATGTGTGCTTAATTGTCATGAAAGTAACATCACAATCCTCCTTTTTTATGAAAATATGTTTTCTCATTATTATTTTTTAAGGTGAAATTTGACGAGGACATGTTTTAATGAGATTGAAACTGCTAATCCAGCATGACGGCTAAAGGCACTTTTAGAGTAAATTATAAATGCCATGTGAATAGAATTTAGTCTGTCATATGTGAGAAATGTCAGTGTTGTTCTTACATGTTCTGCCGAATGAATGTGGATGAATTTGTTCCTGCTGTGCTTTTATTCGCACCAGTTAAATGAACTGTCTCCCCACGAGACTCAGAAACTCAAAAACACAACGGTGGTGTTCTCTAAATGAACTAGAGTGAGTGTGACTCGGCTTTCATTCACACACAATACTTCCCCATCAAAGCAAAGAGCTGCAAGTATTATTTTAACAATTTAAAACAATTAAATCTGTCAAAATAAGCTCTGAATGCGCTGAGTGAAACGAGAATACACTTAATTGCTGCTTTCCTCCATGATGGTGTTTTGCTAAAGACAACAGATAATGCATTTGTAAGGCCACCGTAACTGAAACACAAGTGAACCGTGTGTGTGTGTGTGTGTGTGTCACAGGTTTCTTCCTCCCAGCTACGGCTGCTGTTCTTCTGTTGTCATCTAAATCTAACTCTAAACTCTAAATCTAAAACTCTAAAACTCATTCAACCTCAAGTAAGTCTGTCTGTGTGTGTGTGTGTGTGTGTGTGTGTGTGTGTGTGTGTGTGTGTGTGTGTGTGTGTGTGTGTTCTAAATTAAATCAAATACATGTATTCGTTATTATGTATATTTTTCTTGTTAGTTTGCTCCTGATTATTGTAGGTATGTTTGGAAGAGACTCTGAGAGTCATGTATTGTGGAGAGTGATGGAGAACATCACAACATCACTATCACTATCACAACATCACCATCACTATCACTATCACAACATCACCATCACCATCACTATCACAACATCACCATCACTATCACTATCACAACATCACCATCACTATCACAACATCACCATCACAACATCACCATCACTATCACAACATCACCATCCCGTCACCATCACAACATCACCATCACTATCACAACATCACCATCACAACATCACCACCCCGTCACCATCACTATCACAATCACAATCACAACATCACCATCACCATCACCATCACCATTACAACATCACCATCCCGTCACAATCACTATCACAACATCACCATCACCATTACAACATCACCATCCCGTCACAATCACTATCACAACATCACCATCACAACATCACCATCACTATCCAACATCACCATCACTATCACAACATCACCATCCCGTCACCATCACTATCACAACATCACCATCACCATTACAACATCACCATCACCATTACAACATCACCATCCCGTCACCATCACTATCACAACATCAACATCACAACATCACCATCACTATCACAACATCACCATCCCGTCACCATCACTATCACAACATCACCATCACCATCACCATTACAACATCACCATCACCATCACCATTACAACATCACCATCACCATTACAACATCACCATCCCGTCACCATCACTATCACAACATCACCATCCCGTCACAATCACTATCACATCACCATCACAACATCACCGTCCCGTCACCATCACAACATCACCATCACTATCACAACATCACCGTCCCGTCACCATCACAACATCACCATCACTATCACAACATCACCGTCCCGTCACCATCACTATCACAACATCACCATCACCATTACAACATCACCATCACCATCACAACATCACCATCCCGTCACCATCACTATCACAACATCACCATCACCATCACCATTACAACATCACCATCACCATCACCATTACAACATCACCATCACCATTACAACATCACCATCCCGTCACCATCACTATCACAACATCACCATCCCGTCACAATCACTATCACATCACCATCACAACATCACCGTCCCGTCACCATCACAACATCACCATCACTATCACAACATCACCGTCCCGTCACCATCACAACATCACCATCACTATCACAACATCACCATCCCGTCACCATCACTATCACAACATCACCATCACCATCACCATTACAACATCACCATCACCATCACCATCACAACATCACCATCACTATCACAACATCACCATCCCGTCACCATCACTATCACAACATCACCATCACCATCACCATTACAACATCACCATCACCATCACCATCACAACATCACCATCACTATCACAACATCACCGTCCCGTCACCATCACTATCACAACATCACCATCACCATTACAACATCACCATCACCATTACAACATCACCATCCCGTCACCATCACTATCACAACATCACCATCCCGTCACAATCACTATCACATCACCATCACAACATCATCGTCCCGTCACCATCACAACATCACCATCACTATCACAACATCACCGTCCCGTCACCATCACAACATCACCATCACTATCACAACATCACCATCCCGTCACCATCACTATCACAACATCACCATCACCATCACCATTACAACATCACCATCACCATCACAACATCACCATCCCGTCACCATCACTATCACAACATCACCATCCCGTCACAATCACTATCACATCACCATCACAACATCACCGTCCCGTCACCATCACAACATCACCATCACTATCACAACATCACCGTCCCGTCACCATCACAACATCACCATCACTATCACAACATCACCGTCCCGTCACCATCACAACATCACCACCACATCACAACATCACCATCACTATCACAACATCACCATCCCGTCACCATCACTATCACAACATCACCATCCCGTCACAATCACTATCACATCACCATCACAACATCACCGTCCCGTCACCATCACAACATCACCATCACTATCACAACATCACCGTCCCGTCACCATCACAACATCACCATCACTATCACAACATCACCATCCCGTCACCATCACTATCACAACATCACCATCACCATCACCATTACAACATCACCATCACCATCACCATCACAACATCACCATCACTATCACAACATCACCATCCCGTCACCATCACTATCACAACATCACCATCACCATCACCATTACAACATCACCATCACCATCACCATCACAACATCACCATCACTATCACAACATCACCGTCCCGTCACCATCACTATCACAACATCACCATCACCATTACAACATCACCATCACCATTACAACATCACCATCCCGTCACCATCACTATCACAACATCACCATCCCGTCACAATCACTATCACATCACCATCACAACATCATCGTCCCGTCACCATCACAACATCACCATCACTATCACAACATCACCGTCCCGTCACCATCACAACATCACCATCACTATCACAACATCACCATCCCGTCACCATCACTATCACAACATCACCATCACCATCACCATTACAACATCACCATCACCATCACAACATCACCATCCCGTCACCATCACTATCACAACATCACCATCCCGTCACAATCACTATCACATCACCATCACAACATCACCGTCCCGTCACCATCACAACATCACCATCACTATCACAACATCACCGTCCCGTCACCATCACAACATCACCATCACTATCACAACATCACCGTCCCGTCACCATCACAACATCACCACCACATCACAACATCACCATCACTATCACAACATCACCATCCCGTCACCATCACTATCACACCATCACCATCACAACATCACCTTCCCGTCACCATCACAACATCACCATCACTATCACAACATCACCATCACCATCACAACATCACCATCACTATCACAACATCACTGTCCCATCACTATCACAACATCACTGTCCATCACTATCACAACATCACAACATCACAACATCACAACATCACTATCACAACATCACCATCACCATCACTATCACAACATCACCATCCCGTCACCATCACAACATCACCATCACCATTACAACATCACCATCACAACATCACCATCCCGTCACCATCACCATCACTATCACAACATCACCATCACTATCACAACATCATCATCACCATCACTATCACAACATCACCATCCCGTCACCATCACAACATCACCATTACAACATCACCATCACATCACAACATCACCATCACCATTACAACATCACCATCACATCACAACATCACCATCACTATCACAACATCACCATCACCATCACAACATCACCATCCCGTCACCATCAATATCACTATGCAATCATACACAACAGCACCATGACTTCATCACCAACACAATATCACAATAACATCATAACAATACCCTGTATCTCATCACTATCAAAACACCATCACAAAATTCAAGCATTAAACAACATCATACCATCACTATTAAACTATTAACATACCAACACATATAACATCACCAATACATCACCACAGAAACCAACCAAAGAGAATGACAGAAATAAGGAAATGCTGAGCCTCTCTGTTTGTCAGTCCAATGTTCCTCTACTTCTCTTTTTTCAGTTGGTTTTACTGGAAAGCGCCTGGAACTGACTGCTATCTATCAGACTGGAAACAGTGATTGTTATTATTTTTCTAGCTTTTTTTTGGTCCATCTTTTTCTCCATTTATCCATTTAAAATGAAGTATATGATAAAGAGCAGCTCTTGTTAAGTGAAAAGGGTTTGGTGCCTGTGGTGATTCCTGTAGTTTATTAGACGGAAGCCTGGGAGATTGACTCAGTCTGCCATGGACACATTCATGATAATAAATAAATATGTTGTCCATCTTAAGTGCTGCTTATTACGTTTCTTGGGAGCCAAATATGATTTTTCCTTATGTCTGTTGCGCACATTAGAAAGGGAATAAGCAGATCACTCTCGGACTCTCTCAACTCAAAAGCGCTGATCTCAATCACATGTGATTACATCTGCTCATCTATACGTCCATCTGCCCATCTCCTCTCTCCGTCTCCTGCATTCACTCGACACAGATACGGGAAACCAGGGAAAATCACTCTAAACTTGATAGGAAATAAACGTAATAATGGTCATATCGTTTTGTCATTTTGAGTTTAGTGGAAGTTACTTTAGTTCATCCAGATGCTCCTGAGTTTTTCTGTTTCTATGGATGTGTATTTGTGAGTGTGTGAATAAAAGAATAAAACAATTGTAATATATATATATATATATATATATACATATATATATATATATATATATATATATATATATATATATATATATTCAATTCAATTTCAATTCAATTCAAATTTATTTGTATAGCGCTTTTCACAATACATATTGTTTCAAAGCAGCTTTACAGAAAGTGCATTTCAGAAATGTACATAAAAAAATACAATTAGTTAATCATGTATTAATTTAGGGCATAACATATCGCCAGCGTTGAGTTGTCTCTTCACAGGCGTCGAGTCGTTTCTTCAGAGGCGTTGAGTCATCACGGGTCACGGGTGTTGGGGCATCTGAAGTTTCCATGAGAGGCTGGATACAAACTGGAGCTGACAAACTCTATTTACCTCGGGACTACCATCCCAAGATAACAACAGAAAAGCAGATGGGAAATAATTAGCATAGCTGGTGGTCATAATATTAATGCATTCGGTCTGATTCAACTGTAGTATAAAAGGTAAGTATTGTGTGAATGCTTGGCTAAAGAGATGCGTCTTTAATCTAGTTTTAAACTGGGACAGCGAGTCTGAGCCTCGAACAATATCAGGAAGGCCATTCCAGAGTTTAGGAGCTAAATGTGAAAACGCCCTCCCTCCTTTAGTGGACTTAGATATCCTAGGAATGACCAGAAGCCTCAAATTTAGTGATCTTAAAGAGCGCAATGGATTGTAGGGCGATAGAAGTTCCGTTAAATACCCAGGAGCTAAACCATTTAGGGCTTTATAGGTCAGTAGTAATACTCTGTAATTGATACGGAACTTAATAGGTAACCAGTGTAGAGATGATAGAATTGGTGTTATATGATCATATTTTCTTGACCTAGTAAGAACTCTAGCAGCTGCATGTTGGACTAACTGTAGCTTGTTTATTGAGGATGCAGGACAACCAGCTAATAAAGCATTACAGTAATCTAGTCTCGAGGTCATGAATGCATGAACTAACTTTTCTGCATCAGAAACAGATAGCATGTTACGTAGCTTAGCAATGTTTCTAAGGTGGAAATAGGCTGTTTTTGTAACATATGAAATCTGATTTTCGAAAGACAAGTTGAGGTCTAGTATAACACCCAGGTCTACTGTAGTGGATAAAGTAACATGATATCCTTCTAAATTAAAGTTGTATTGTAAGAGGTTTTGTGGGCAGTTTTTTGGACCAATAAGTAATACCTCCGTTTTATCTGAATTTAATAGCAGAAAATTAAACGTCATCCAGTATTTTATATCTTTAACACACTCTGTCAATTTAGATAATTTATTGTTTTCATCTGGTTGTGATGAAATATATAATTGAGTGTCATCAGCATAACAGTGGAAATTAATTCCATGTTTTCTTATAATATTACCAAATTATATTTATATATATATATATATATATATATATATATATATATATATATTTATATGTGTGTGTGTATATATGAAGAGTTCAGATGCAAAAACCTCTAAGTGCCATCTGAAATTTTTTCTAAAATGATCATTTTTATCAAGCTTGTATATTTAAGTTCAGTAATTTCACTTGAATGGCAATGAAAATGACCTATTAGTTGTCATTTACGTGAAATTACTAAACTTAAATATACAAGCTTGATAAAAATGATCATTTTAGAAGAAAATTTCAGATGGCACTTAGAGGCTTTTGCATCTGAACTCTTCATATATACAGTACTGTGCAAAAGTCTTAGGCATGTTAATATCCCCCCCCCCCCCAAAATGGTTTTAAGTCAGTTGTTTATATCTTTTGCTGTAGTGTGTGCAGATTTAAACACATACATCTGTTTTTCATGAAAAAACCCCATTGTTTCTGATTCCGATCTGAATGTCTGCCTCAAATCAGAACCACATTTGTCACCAATAGGAACTGCATGACTGTTTTCAAATTTTGACTGTTTTTTTCTGGTTTCCTGAACATGTTAGAATTATTATTATTTAATTTTTTTTTCAGGTTTTTAATTGGGTCAGACATTCAGATCGGAATCAGAAACAATGGTTTTTTTTCATGAAAAACAGATTTATGTGTAAATTATTGTTAACCATTCTAACGGTATGCACATTTATACAATTAATTAATTCACACATAGATAAATGCCTAGTTCTGTCATGAAATTCTAGATGGCGCTGGCTGATGGGTCCTGATTATATTCACAGCGTTAACGACTGGCACAAGCTGATTGGTTCAAGTAGAATCTGCTGCCAATGAGCTTTCTGCTCATATTTAAATGGATGGTTATGATTAACTATAGCAGTTCGCAGAAATTTCCTCCCAAAACCCTCCACCTTCCCCAGCTCCACCTGTATAGATCTGCTATGAGTTATTGATATATATATATATATATATATATATATATATATATATATATATATATATATATATATATATATATGTATATATATATATATATATATATTCCATAGCAGATCTCTCTCTCTCTCTCTCTCTCTCTCTCTCTCTCTCTCTCTCTATAGTCAAGTCAAGTCATCTTCATTTATATAGCGCTTTTAACAATGTAGATTGTTTCAAAGCAGCTTTACAGAGATAAACGTATAATTTATGGTAACAGAGATTGTTTTGGCTTTGTAGCGGTTCTTTAATAAAGTTATTTTTCCAGCTAGTTTTGATTGATTTGCTTCCGTCACAACGATCATTTGTTATTAAAGGGGCCGCTAAGATGACACCATTCTCTCTACACTGACTTTAAACACAAACCTGTAATAAACGCTGATGGCGTTCACATGCGCATTAAGAATTGGTTCTATAGTTATGTGCATTTGAATATATGTGCACAGGTTTGTAATTCCCTACAAACCAAGCCTAAACAAAGTACTGGGCTTTCCTTATAAATTTTGACAAAGAATTTTATTTTATTTTATCACTTCGGGGTAGGTACGCAAAACGAATTTCCCGAAAACGCTTTATCTGTAGAGTGGTAAAGGGATCCTCCATAGGGAGAGACTAGTTGGCACTTCAGCACTGCGTTGTCATCGGGTCCAGGCGAAGGTCCTTCGTCAGATCTGGATACGGCCTGGATCCGGCAGGCTGCGGGAAAACCTTGGGATAAACAAAGACACTAAAATTAGCGTAGATGCCATTCTTCTTATGATGTAACGAGTACATCAGGATTTATGGGAAGTGTTCCCGGTTCCGGCTGACCTAATCTATGCAGCCTAACATTGAATTATAGAAGTCTATAATGTATTAAGTGAATGCTAGGTCAAAGAGATGTGTCTTTAATCTGGCTTTGAACTGACAGAGTGTGTCTGCTTCCCGGACAATGGTAGGAAGACTGTTCCAGAGTTTTGGTGCTAAATAGGAAAAGGATCTGCCGCCAGCAGTCGATTTTGATATTCTAGGTATTATCAACTGGCCGGAATTTTGAGATCGCAATAGACATGAAGGACTATAATGCGTTAAGAGCTCACTCAAGCACTGCGGAGCTAAACCATTTAGTGCTTTGTAAGTAATCAGCAATATTTTAAAATGTATACGATGTTTAATAGGGAGCCAGTGCAGTGTTGACAGAACCGGGCTGTACCGAATTTTTTTAACAAGCGGTTTAATCATAGCCAGCTTAAAGGTTTTTGGTACGTATTCTAGAGACAAAGATGAATTAATGATATTAAGAAGAGGATCTATGACCTCTGGGAGCATCTCTTTCAGTAGCTTAGTCGGTATAGGGTCTAACATACATGTTGTCGATTTAGATGAATTAACGAGTTTGCAAAATTCTTCCTCTCCTATAGCAATAAATGAATCAAATTTTTCCTCAGGGAGACTAAAATTCACTGCCTGATGCGATACTGTAGTAGACGGTTGTATAGTTATAATTTTGTCCCTGATATTATCAATCTTATAAGTGAAATAGTTCATATATATATATATATATATATATATATATATATATGCTATTTGTGCAGCATCAGTGTGTCTTACATCATCACAGCAGCGTATCAGCGGATATATTGGCAGTAGCAAGTTCCTGTTTTTACAGGACTATTCCAACAAGACCAAATTCATTAACATTGTCATATCCTTTACCATGCTAAAAATATTCAGAGGGTTGTCATGATAGAAATTAATCAAAAGTGACAGTAAAGACACTTATAAAGTTACAAAATATTTCTGTGTCAAACAAATGCTAGAGAATCCTGAAATAAAATGTGAGACGGTTTCCACAGAAATCTGAAGCAGCACAACTGTTTTCAACATTGATAATCAAATCAAATCATTGTCACACTCAGACAGATGTAAGGTGAAAACAGTGTTTATAGAGCAGAGTGATGGGACAACAGCGGGAACCAGACGATGGTGAAAGGTTGGTGACTTGATGATAGATGATGAAGACTCGCTGGCGATGACTGAAGTGAAAACTCTGTGCAGGTGAAGGATGAACATGATGACTGGAGATCGGGATTGGGATGACGGACGGAAGACGTGACGTTCTCAGGTGAGTGTTCAGGTAAGGAGTCTGACTGTTTACGTAGCAGTAACGTTGACGAGACGGTGATGCAGGTTGATATAGAGGGAATCAGTGCTCAGGTGATTGGTGATGAACTGCAGGTGTGGTGATGAGGGAATCAGTACTCAGGTGATTGGTGATGATCTGCAGGTGTGGTGATGAGGGAATCAGTACTCAGGTGATTGGTGATGATCTGCATGTGTGGTGATGAGGGAATCAGTGCTCAGGTGATTGGTGATGATCTGCATGTGTGGTGATGAGGGAATCAGTGCTCAGGTGATTGGTGATGAACTGCAGGTGTAGTGATGAGGGAATCAGTGCTCAGGTGATTGGTGATGATCTGCAGGTGTGGTGATGAGGGAATCAGTGCTCAGGTGATTGGTGATGATCTGCATGTGTGGTGATGAGGGAATCAGTGCTCAGGTGATTGGTGATGATCTGCATGTGTGGTGATGAGGGAATCAGTGCTCAGGTAATTAGTGATGAACTGCAGGTGTGGTGATGAGGGAATCAGTGCTCAGGTGATTGGTGATGATCTGCAGGTGTAGTGATGAGGGAATCAGTGCTCAGGTGATTGGTGATGATCTGCAGGTGTGGTGATGAGGGAATCAGTGCTCAGGTGATTGGTGATGATCTGCAGGTGTGGTGATGAGGGAATCAGTACTCAGGTAATTAGTGATGAACTGCAGGTGTGGTGATGAGGGAATCAGTGCTCAGGTGATTGGTGATGATCTGCAGGTGTGGTGATGAGGGAATCAGTGCTCAGGTGATTGGTGATGATCTGCATGTGTGGTGATGAGGGAATCAGTGCTCAGGTGATTGGTGATGATCTGCAGGTGTGGTGATGAGGGAATCAGTGCTCAGGTGATTGGTGATGATCTGCATGTGTGGTGATGAGGGAATCAGTACTCAGGTGATTGGTGATGATCTGCAGGTGTGGTGATGAGGGAATCAGTGCTCAGGTGATTGGTGATGATCTGCAGGTGTGGTGATGAGGGAATCAGTACTCAGGTAATTAGTGATGAACTGCAGGTGTGGTGATGAGGGAATCAGTGCTCAGGTGATTGGTGATGATCTGCAGGTGTGGTGATGAGGGAATCAGTGCTCAGGTGATTAGTGATGAACTGCAGGTGTGGTGATGAGGGAATCAGTGCTCAGGTAATTAGTGATGAACTGCAGGTGTGGTGATGAGGGAATCAGTGCTCAGGTGATTGGTGATGAACTGCAGGTGTGGTGATGAGGGAATCAGTGCTCAGGTGATTGGTGATGATCTGCAGGTGTGGTGATGAGGGAATCAGTGCTCAGGTGATTGGTGATGATCTGCAGGTGTGGTGATGAGGGAATCAGTGCTCAGGTGATTGGTGATGAACTGCAGGTGTAGTGATGAGGGAATCAGTGCTCAGGTGATTGGTGATGATCTGCAGGTGTGGTGATGAGGGAATCAGTGCTCAGGTGATTGGTGATGATCTGCATGTGTGGTGATGAGGGAATCAGTGCTCAGGTGATTGGTGATGATCTGCAGGTGTGGTGATGAGGGAATCAGTACTCAGGTGATTGGTGATGATCTGCAGGTGTGGTGATGAGGGAATCAGTGCTCAGGTGATTGGTGATGATCTGCAGGTGTGGTGATGAGGGAATCAGTACTCAGGTAATTAGTGATGAACTGCAGGTGTGGTGATGAGGGAATCAGTGCTCAGGTGATTGGTGATGATCTGCAGGTGTGGTGATGAGGGAATCAGTACTCAGGTGATTGGTGATGATCTGCATGTGTGGTGATGAGGGAATCAGTACTCAGGTGATTGGTGATGATCTGCAGGTGTGGTGATGAGGGAATCAGTACTCAGGTAATTAGTGATGATCTGCAGGTGTGGTGATGAGGGAATCAGTGCTCAGGTGATTGGTGATGATCTGCAGGTGTGGTGATGAGGGAATCAGTACTCAGGTGATTGGTGATGATCTGCAGGTGTGGTGATGAGGGAATCAGTACTCAGGTAATTAGTGATGAACTGCAGGTGTGGTGATGAGGGAATCAGTGCTCAGGTGATTGGTGATGATCTGCAGGTGTGGTGATGAGGGAATCAGTACTCAGGTGATTGGTGATGATCTGCAGGTGTGGTGATGAGGGAATCAGTGCTCAGGTGATTGGTGATGAACTGCAGGTGTGGTGATGAGGGAATCAGTACTCAGGTAATTAGTGATGAACTGCAGGTGTGGTGATGAGGGAATCAGTGCTCAGGTGATTGGTGATGAACTGCAGGTGTGGTGATGAGGGAATCAGTGCTCAGGTGATTGGTGATGATCTGCAGGTGTGGTGATGAGGGAATCAGTGCTCAGGTGATTGGTGATGATCTGCAGGTGTGGTGATGACTGACTGCGTGCAGGCGAGGACCAGGAGGGATGCTGGGAAGTGTAGACAGAGTTGGTGACTGTGACAATCATCATAGTAGAATGATTTCTGAAGGATCATGTGACACTGAAGACTGGAGTAATGATGCTGAAAATTCAGCTTTGATCACAGGAATAAATTACACTTTACTATATATTCACATAGAAGACAGCTGATTTACATACATACAATAATATTTCACTGTTTTTACTGTATTTTTAATCAAATAAATGCAGGTTGGATGAGCATAAGAGACGCTTTCAGAAACATAAAACATCTCACCGGCCCCAAACTTTTGTCCAATGTTGTTGTCCTCAAATGTGTCAAATTTCACAAACCTTTATGAAAAACGTGTGTTTGGTATTAAAATAACAATCTGAAAGGTTCTGATACAATTACTAGAGTAATGCAGAGACAGACACGATGGTCTGATGATTAATGTGTCACGGGTGTTTGTGCGCTGTCATGCGTGACGGTGTGAGGACTCTTCTGTCCGCTTCATAATGAGAATCAGCCAGGTAATTGTCACGGTGTTTGAGGAGTCATCTTTTATCAAACGGGCAATTCATCTTCCAGCCGTAAAGAATAAAACAGGTACATTGATTTATTGCCGTCTACCAGAGACCCGATCATTCAGCTCTCTTTATGAAAATCAAGGTGTTTGTTTAAACAACCCAGAGGAATCGCCCGCACAGACGCTCTGTGAAAACAGCTTAATATTTCAGCTCTGAAGTCGACGAGAGAGACGAGAGAGCGAAACGGCCTCCCACTACATTATTGTGATGTATTTTACATGTGACATGTGGTACTGAGTGTTTTTCTCCGTTACAAAGGAGCATAAAAAGTTATTGTGGATCCCCGGGGGTGTGGAGCCTAACAGCACCTGTGAGAGCAGATGGAGATCGTGACGAGGTTTTCCTGACGTTCCTGCTGTGAGATACGCACCGTGAGTTTAGGGAAGAGTCTCTTATAAACGCCAGAGAAGCACTTGAACTGTCGCAGGAGCTCGAGTCATTTCTCTCAGACTGACACAGAGATGCTGTTCTGATGGCCGATGCTAAATGCTAATAATAAACTGCAACTAACCCTATAACCACAGTCTAAAAAATAAAATAAAATACTCTCCCGCTTTATTGAACACGAGAAGAGGAAACATTTCCCAAATCTTTTGCTCTTGATGTCAAAGGCTGTGTGTCTAATCGAACTCAAAGTTATTTTGGACCAAATTCATCCGTCACTGTAAAATCTAGTCACATTAGACATGAAACACCAAACCAAGACATTTAAAAAACAAATTTAGCAAACTGAGTCAAACTGATTTTTTTTTTACACATGTGGTTAGTTATGTGATGCAAACTTCAGAATAATACATTAGATTATAACATAGTATTGTGCATTAAAATAAGTCTTTATGAATTGATAATCTAACCCCTGTTTTATAATTTGTGTAGAAAGGAATAAAGGCTGTTGCCACTAGAGTTCATCGCAGCTGGAAACTGCAGCGAATTGGATTGGTACCTTTTTAAAATTTTATGCACACACACACACACACACACACACACACACACACACACACACACACACACACACACACACACACACACACACACACACACAACAGAGGTACAGTAGATAGACTTTTTTTCCAGTGAGCCTGGGTTGAATAAATGTTATCAAATGTTTGTTTTTAAGAATATTGTTGTTACTTTCGATCAATAAAGGAAATATTGATATAAACACTGCGCGTGTCCTGAAACCAAACCAGCACTGTATTCATCGTGTCGCAGTTCTCGTTCTTCCTCAACGTGATCATCTCATTTGGGGACAGGCCCTGATAAGACAGAAGGATTGAAGCAATCCTCTCGTCCTCTAAGTGTAAAATAACACAGTTCTGTCCTTCCGAACTTCTCTGGACTGCATTTGTTTCATCGGCTGTTTGAGTAAATGGAGCGTTTGACAGCTGAGAGAGTCGAGGCCAGTCAAACGCTCCTCATGATGACCTCCTGTCACGACGAACCTTTCACACGCCTGGCTTTTCCTGCGCTTGAGGGACGGTGACCCCGAGAGACGCAGGGGTCAAGAGGTCAAGAGGTCAGCGCAGTGTCACTCAAATCACCCCGTTCTCTGGTTCCCTTTCATTCTTTCCCTGACGTCCTTCTGTTCCTGCTATGCTAAACTTTATTCAACTTGTCAGACACTTAAGAATTGACAAAATGCCTTCTCACCTCTTCAATGTCACATTAAATATATAAATATATCTACACAAATGAATTAATCAAAAATAGGCAGTGCCTCCATGTGGCCGAAAACGGTTTGTCTCTGAATATCAGCACAGAAAGAGACTTTCTCACATACATTAGTGAAACTGCAGAAACATGAATTGTTTTACATCATACGCATGACTGCAGTTTTTCCCACATATCTGAATGTATTGTTTTGAGGAAAAAATATTTTAATTCGAGAAAAAGCAACTGATAAAAACTGTACATAATGTCAGTTTTCTCTTTCAAGTCATTCACTTCTTCAGTCATTCAGTCTTCTGCATTCAAATGAAGAGTTTAAGAGTCTCATTAATAAACATTCCATAGAAAGATGATTCAAAAATAATAAAGTAGATGTTTATGTTTTCTATGTCTTTTTTCTCTTTTTTTATTTATTCATTTGTTTATTTAGTTAGCTTGTTTGTTTGACCCAGACCTGCTCTTGATGAGAACGGTGAGTTTTGTTGTTTTGTGATTGACAGATTCCCATGAACGAGCTCCTCCCAAACCTTCATGAGGAACATTTATTAGTGGAAACAATAAGGTTATATTTGTGAACAGGCATTAACTCTAACGGGCCCTTTTTCTCCTGCGATTAGTGTTGAGTTAGTGACGTTCCTATAGATGGATCTCGAGTGTTTGATTCCCGAGCTTCCTCGTGTTGGTCTGACTGAAGGGCGTCTGCTTCTCAGTGTAATGTGTGTGTTTGTCAGTGTATAATGTGTGTGTTTGGCTTTTAAAAGACGTCTGAATGCCAAGTGTTCTCTCGGCCGTCCAGCCTCTCTCTCGCCCCCAGTATCTCTCTCTCTCTCTCTCTCTCTCTCTCTCTCTCTCTCTCTCTATCTTTGTCTTTCACACACATTCAGCTAATCTTTGCTTCTCTCTGAAGAGGCTTAGCAGCTTCAACCAAATGCCACCACAGCGTCTCCTTCTTTCTCTGTTTTCTGTCTCTCACCCTGCGTTTTCTTCCTCTTTTAAACTCTCTTTATTGTTACTATTATTTATTTATTTCGTTAGTTAGTTTACTAGCACTCGCCAAACACTGACTGGGAATACAAACTGGCTTTGGCAAATTAATAAAACAGACTTAATAGCAGCTGCAATGTTTTTTTTTTTTTAACTGTAAAACTGATAATTTGACCTTAGAAAACATCTGACATGGTTTTAGTGTCCAAGAATGATTTTTTATTGGAAGATTTTGCATCAGATGTTTGTTGAGCATGAGCTTACTCACTCACAATCACCTACTGTGTGGCACTATTCTGGAAAAAATTAAATAAAATAAAAAAATAATAATAATAATTTTAAAAATAATACATATAAAAAAATTATACATATAAAAAACAAAACAAAACAAAAAAAACAATAAATGCTAAATATAGTTTCATGGCTTGTGCCACATATTTGTGACCATTGAAATTTGTTCCATTCACATTAATAAAATCTACTTTTGGACCCTGTTCTCCTGACTCATGAGAGTTTCAGTGTTACAGTATAAAGGGCTTCTTCCAGGACGTCTCCCACTTTCTCTGGCGTCTCGACTCGCTTTCTTCTGGAATCGCTGGAGTTTATGACACAGCACCAAAACCACACAGTGAAAGGCTTCCTTCCGTGAACAAAAGCCCTCGCGCATGAAATCCCAAATGTGTTTGAGTCAGCGAGGGCAGAGTCAGTCCAAACATCAATAACAGAAACACACACACACACGGGCCCATGCGCCTGTTCTGCATCCAGCATGAGGTGTGTGTTTGTTTGCGAGAGGTGTGTGTGTGTGTGTGTATGTGTGTGAGACTGGCCGCAGTGTTGACACACACTCACACACACACATTCCTGCAGTCCATTAGCCAAACCTACCTGATGATCTTTCCTTTTTATTTATCTTTTGAGTCGTCTCATGAGAGGACGCGCGCTTGCGTTTTAATATCGCGAGTGAAGCATGATTATGACCTCTTAATGCTGAAATTACGCAGCCTAGTTGATATTTTTCACTCTTTCTCTCAACGCTGAGAGTTTTCCTGCATCGCACCCCATGGCATTAACATCTTTATCTCTGCGTGTGTTTCTGCTTTTAAAACCTTTCCCCCTGCTGTTTGAAAAATATTCCTCATTTCCCACCCCTACGGAGCGCAGAAATCCCCACCGGCGACCCATTTACTGCCCCCCCCCCCAACACTTACGGTGCTGCCTCATTGGCTTTCGCTAAATTATGCAAATAAGGTGATGTTCAACATATAGTTTTTCAGTTTCTGCAACTGCGCAAGTTTACACAGCTTTCCCATCCAACGCGATGCCATTACGCCGCTGCTGCCTGTCAGCAAGATTTATGCATCGATGACAAATTAGAGTGAAAATGCTCTTCAACTGCTAATTTCTTCTGTTTTTCTCTCAGGTTTGGCCAACTTCTGCGTTTCGTCTTTTGGGGGCATTTCAAAGGAATCCTGTTTTTGTTGTTGTTTTGGTGAATATCAATGTGCGCTCCTGCTGATATCATGCTGTTGAGCTCAAATGAATTCATTAATCAGAAATGATACACGCCGCCACTGTTTTCTGCTTTTGGAGAGAATTTATTTTGTGCTTTTTAAGTCGGGATTTTGGAAAGTGTCTTCAGTAGGGATGAAATCGTAGAAATTTAGCGATTATGGTTTAGTGTTTAGAGCTTTTGAGAAAACAAAGAAATTCTTCCTAAAATGATATGATATGAACAAAAGCAACGTACTTCAATTTCTACTGATTTAAGTATAACTTAATGGTGATGACAATAACAGCAGTAACGGTCTGACTGAATTCAGTGGTCAAATGAGCCGTTGTAGTCCAGTATGAGTTTCTTTTAACACCGTTTGCTCACGATTCTGTGATTTCAATAAAAGGAAGCAGCTCATTCTTGCTTTGTTGACATCAGACTGCAGTGGTTGTGTGTTTGCAATGAAACACAATCTGAGTGTTCAGAACAATCATTGGTGGAAGAACGCAGACGTTCCAGAACCGATCCAGTGTCTTCACCAGTAAAGATGGACTGGAGGTCCATCGGAGAGAGAGAGATACACGTCTTCTAACTACTTTAACTGAAAAACACATTTTGTGAGTAGTTTTCAAAACTTTTGCAGTAATGTATCTCTGTTTTCCATGTAGTGATGTAGCATGACTGTTTTTAAGTGTTTTTAAAGCTTCCCAACACTCCATTAGACACACCATTACCACTGCAAAATTTGTACTGTATTATGAAGTTTCATGAACGTTTCACTTTTCCATCTAAGCTGAAATATCTGGCTGGGCGTGCTAAAGGAAAACACAGACCACATGATGGAAAACACTCTTTCTTTTGTTAAATGTTGTTTGGCATCATCCAACAAGTTCATTAAAAAGCGAAGAATTTCGTAAGTTTGCGTCCGGTCTCACGGCGAAGGCTTACAGAGCTTATGGACAGGCTGCTTCCACCCTCCATGCCATGGCGCTCCTGCAGGTCCACCAGGCCCAAGCGCTCATGGACATGCATGAGGCTGGTTCTGACCCAGAGCTCCTCCGGGAGCTCCGTTCAGCAACCGACCTCCCTCTCCGAGCGACGAAGGAAACCGCATGTTTCGTCGGGTAGGCGATGTCCACCTTGGTAGTCCAGGAGCACCACCTATGGCTCAACCTCGCAGACATGAGGGAGACCGATAAATATCGGTTCCTGGACTCCCCCGTTTCCCAGGTTGGGTTATTCGGCGACGCAGTCGAGAGCTTCACCCAACAGTTCTCGGGCTGCCCAGAAGCAGACGGAGGCCATTCGGCGGCACATCTTGCCCCGGCGGACTGCTGCTGCGTCCACCGTCCTCTAGGGGTGGGGGAAAAATTGATTCTTAGATGCATCGCGATGTGAACGTGGACAATTCTGAATCGTTTCACAAATGTCAAAAATCGATTTTCAAAAAAAAAAAATATATATATTTTTTTCTAATAACGTAATACTGACGGAACGCAAAAGGCGGAACTCTAAAGCGGACATGCAGTGCGTGGACCATAAACAGTATAAGAAAGGCGCGGACAGTCTGTGGCGTGCACATAACAGAGACGCATGATGGCTGAGCGCCAAATTCGAACGGCACCCTCTTCGTTAAAAGCTAACGTATGGAAAATTGGCCATTTCATTGTGACCTATTTAGTATTTTTTTTAATGAGAGCTGCTTTCTTTATTGTTTAGTTTTCACATCATATGTAAACCGATCTGTTATACGCACGTTATACTGCCCTCCACAGTCACAGTATATATCAGTGCAATGCCAGTCACAAAAAGTTACATTTTGACTGTGCTCTCTGCAGATGTTCATTCACTCTTTTTTGTATAGCCTAAGCTGTTTTTGATTGTGGTATACAGCAAACATTTCAAGTCATAACTCTTTATTATTTAGTTGTGTATAAGAGCGGCTTTGTATGTTACTAATTATTCAGAATATGCGTAAGCCCACAAGCATTATGTTTGTATGAGAGCTGCTGGTACATAATTCTATATTTTTGAACGAAAACTGTTTGTGATTTTGCTACAGCAACATTTTTTTTGTTTTTTGTCTAAAGGATTATATTTCCATTTGTTTTATTAATAAAATTAATATAGGAAGTATTGGTAGTAAATTATTTATGGGTCATCATAAATACTTTGCTTTAAAAGTACCAAGTAGCCACAAAAAAAAAAAGATGCATCGATAATTGTTACCCTCTGAATCGTAATCGAATCGAATCGTGAGGTGCCTAGAGATTCCCACCGTCCTCCACTCCTGCTAAGCCACAGTAGCAACCCTTCACCCAGGGCACAGCGAGGAGCCAGCTGTAGGAAGTCGACCCCGCCCCTCCAGGCCACTGCCAAACCAGGTGGCAAGAGCTGGTGCAAACGACCCTGAGACGGGCGACCCGGAGGTGGACCAGACTGCTCTTCAGGAGATGGTGAACGCGCCACTCCTTCCCCCGGAGGAGGGCCGGGTGTAGAATCCTTTGTTTCCTTTTCTTTTTGTTCCGCCACTGACCCCCAGGCACCCACAATTTCAATAGAAGAGCAATTTCTGAAACCTCTGGGTCTCAAGAGGGCGCGTTTGGCAGTTTGTGATGCTATGTCTTGTCACCCTAAGGCCGCTCATCTATCACCAGCGAGCAGCAGTGGCTGTATCCCAGATGCACCCAAGAGGGCTCACACTCACTCTGCCCCTCGACGGAAGCAGGTCCGTGTTGCACCACACTCTCAGACCCCACTTCGGGTGACTTTGACACAGACCGTTTCTTCGCTTTGCGTTCGAGGGGCGGGTGTATCAGTACAAAGTCTTACCCTTCGGGTTGGCCCTGTCACCTGTGTCTTCACGGAAGTCGCGGAGGTAGCCATTACTCCCATGAGTGAGCGTGGTGTTTGCATTCTCAACTACCTCGACCACTGGCTCATTCTGGTGCAGACGAGAGAGCAGTTGTGCGAACAAAGGGACATGGTGCTTAGTCACCTCAGCCACCTAGGGCTTCGGGTCAACTGGGAAAAGAGCAAACTCACCCCCGGGCAGAGGATCTCTTTTCTCTGTATGGAGCTGGACTCGATCCGCGTCCAGTCGGTGTTGGACTGCCGCATGTCGCAAAAAGATCCAGTTGTTTTACTCCCTGTCCGAGAGGACTCTTGGGTGCAGGTCTTGCTCGTTGCGCCATATTGGCCCAACCAGACTTGGTTCCCGGAACTAGTGCTAGGCTCCGTATGTTGTGATCCCTGCGACGATCAAATATGTGTATTGTTTCACGATCAGCTTCCTGCGGTAAGCCTGTGTCTTTCCCTTGGCAGAGTCCGCTCTGCTGTCTCTGTCCGGTGTAGCCTTCCCCTTCTCAGGCTAACCCTAACCCTAACCGGCCAGTCCATTTGTGTTTCCTCCATATGTTACCTCCCTTCCGGCTCCCTCTTCTCTGAAGGGCATGCTTTCCCAGTGTTATCCAAGAGTTCCATTGTGTGTGTTATAACGGATCAGCAGTTTGAACTATCCCTGTGCAACCCTTCCCCAGTCAGCTGGGGGTCTGAGATTCTTGCGTAGGGTGCTTGATGTGGCAGCAACCGTGGCATGTTCCATAGGGATCCATAGCCTCCAAACTTGACCGACTGAAAGGGGACATCCCGGTTACGTATGTAACCCTCGTTCCCTGAAGGAGGGAACATGAGACGTTACGTCCCGTCACGGCCGTCACGATCTAGGTTCCTCAGTGAAATACAAAAGGTATGTGCATCCGCTTCCGTGTTTATACCCGCGCTGCGGGCGCGAGATGCAGATCTCACACGCCAATGTGCATTGGCTTGTTCTGTACATGCTTGAAGATGATAGGGCTCCCTGAAGTGATCCCAATTACGTCGGCACGTCTACGTAACGTCTCCCGTTTTCTCCTTCAGGGAATGATGGTTACATACGTCACTGAGAAGTTTTTGGAGATTTTGTCAGGTTTTGGTCATTTCTGGGTACAAATTTGTCCCCAAAATAAACTCACACACACACACTCTCTCACACTCACACACAGTCACACATGCAAACACACACAGTCTCTCTCTCTTTCTCTCTCTCTCTCTCTCTCTCTCTCTCTCTCTCTCTCTCTCTCTCACACACACACACACACACACACACACACAGCAGTGAGATAACGGGCTGCACTGAACCACAAAGAGCAAAAGGGAAAATGGCGAACATGGAAACATTTAAACAATTTGCCAGAAGCCTTAATTGTTTTGCGTTTCCTTGATGACGGCTAGCTGAAAAGATGGAGAGTTTCAGTGAATAGATTAGAGAACGGCTGAGCCGTCATGACAGATTCCTCTTAACCCGGCCGGCCCGCAGATATCGCTCGCTCCTCGCTGTTATTAAACACAACTCTCACTCGCTCCTCGCTGTTATTAAACACAACCCTGCAGATCCACTGCGCATCGAGTGCCATTTATCCGCGGAGCCGGACGGAAGCGTGTGGGAATTACAGGTTGCCAGTGCGGCGACTGACAGTGGCTGATCTGTGTGTGTTTGTGTGTGTGTGTGTGTGTGTGTGTGTGTGTGTGTGTGTGTGTGTGTGTGTGTGTGTAGGCCTCCCTGCGAGTGTTGTGACAGGCGGTCATTACAGCGTCTCCACTCTCAGCTGCACAAGACGCCGCACGCAAATGGACACAAATGGGCTCCACTGTACGCAAGCTAATGACGCTTTCAACTGAACTTCATAAAACACCACCGACTCACACACATCAAACATCAAAGATAGATAACTCAAACATTGATCTCTGCCAGCATTCACGTTTTATAGCTGAATAATTATGTTATTATATATTATTAATGTTATATATATTTATATGTAATATATTACATTTTAATATATTTTACAAATGAAATACATTTTAAAAATCCAAGTTAAATATTTCTTGTCTCTTAAAAACACTCTTTTAACATTTTGAAATGCTTGTTTAGATAAAAATTAGATAATTTAAAAAACTAGACCTGGCCATATTAACATTTAATTTAATTTAAAGAATGAGCATGTGAAACTACTTACATAATTATATTTAAAATAACTGGTAACACTTTACAATAAGGTTTCTTTAGTTTACATTAATTAACTACCTTAGTTAACATGAACTAAGAATGAACAATACTACTTCAGCATTTATTAATATAAGTTAATATTAATTTCAGCATTTACTAATACGTTATCAAAATCAAAGGTTGTATTTGTTAACATTAGTTAATGCACTGTGAACAAGAACAATCAATGAACAGCTGTATTTTTATTAACTAACATAAACAAAGATTAATAAATACTGTAACAAATGTATTGCTCATGGTTAGTTCATGTTGGTTAATACATTAACTGATGTTAACTAATGAACCTTATTGTAAAGTGTTATCAAACTTTTATTAATAATGCAGAAATGACACTAAAGCAATTTTAGAAAATGTCTTTAAGATATGTTGATCATTTATATTATGGAATTTGGTGTTATTGAGTGTTAATGATTGTGTGAATTTTATAACTGGATTCAAATGAAAGTTCCTGCAAAATCAAAGCGCGATGCTGGCATTTAATATTCAAAAGTAGTTTGTTTTTAGAAGTTTTTGCAGCATTTGACCTTGGAAAGATGCAGTCGTGTCTCAATAAGCTGCTAAAGTGGATTTGAAACGGTCAGTTCATATTTAGAAGCGTCATTCAGTGACAACAACCATCAGCAAACAGTTTTATTCCAAATATTGGGCTTGACAAAAATAAAAAGCTGAAAGCCAAGTCTAATCTAATAAACAGATTTGGAGTATGGCAGTGTGACGTGATGAATGTGATTATTACAGTGAGGCGTTAGAGGACAGTGGATCTTCTGCTCATGAAGACGTGAGGATCGGCCCGGATTACAGCCGCTTCTGTGAGCCTGTGATTCCAGCGCTTCATTCTTCCCGGACCGCCAGAGACCAGCTCAAACACGGCCAGCCACTGAAACTCAGATTACGCCGGATACCACGAGTCCCCACCGGCCCCAGGCCCTGCTGGAAGAGGAACAACGGGCCGTTCCAGGCGATGGACGATTGAGCGGTTCGAGTGTTCGAGGTCTCAGCTGTGAAAGAGGAGTGAAGAATCACAAAGCTGCAGTTTAACCCATCAGAGAGAGAGAGAGAGAGAGAGAGAGAGAGCAGAGCAGAGCAATCTAGAGCCGCACAGAGAGACCGACTGCACAGGGACTGAGATTACCACACACACACAAACACACACACACACACTAACCCGACCCCTAAACCTACCCATCACACACACACACACACACACACACTAACCCGACCCCACATTTTATTATGTTTATTAATCAATTTTCTTTGTGAGGTTACACACACACACACACACACACACACACGTGGACTGTAAGTTTGACAGAAGTGACATTGGTCTCACACAATCAGATCACAGTGTCAGGAGTGTAACACACACACTTGCTCGGAAGCCAGAATTAGCTATAAACATTTTAAATTTAAATTTAAATGTAACATTATTATGACACATAATAAAACAGATACTTTACATTCCAGCAGAAATAAAGCAGAAAAAAAAACATGCCAAAGACAAGAAATTATATTTACCTGATCCTGTAATCATGCATAGTTAGAATAGCAAATAAATCTTATCATCACGTTTATCATTTATCAGCTCTTCCCATGAATGTGAGTGTGTCCGATCACACGCTGCTGTTTATGCTTTACACTATTCTTCTGTTTCATGGTAATTATGTGGCATATGTTAGATTAACAATAGTCACAGGAACAGTGTTAGTGTCTCTTCAGAGTCGACGCTGAGCTGATTTAGTACTAAAACTCCTTAAATCTCCTTCTCAATATAAATCTTTCATTGTTTAGTTTGCTTTTTTGCTTGTAAAAAATAATCATAGCAATAAGTCAAGTCGAGTCAAGTCACCTTCATTTATACAGCACTTTTAACAATGTGGACTGTTTCAAAGCAGCTTTACAGTGATAATAGGAAATTAAAGTAACAGAGATTGTTTGGCTTTACAGCAGATCTAGAATAAAGTTATTGTCCAGATAAAGTTAGTTTTGATTGATTTATTTCACTTCCATTGTGAAGATCATTAGTTATTAACTTAGGGGCCGCTAACACAACACCGTTCTAACAGAAAACCCTTCACGCACTCCGATAATAAGGACAGTAACTGTAGTAAATAGATTATAAGCAGCAGTGTGTGATCGGTGTGTATGAGGCTCTCCTGAAGCTCGATCTCCCCTTCAGATCTTCTGTTTTCCTCACGCTGCTGAGAACGCTGGGAAATCCTGGTGTTTTTGCCGTTTTTCCTCATGCCGCTGAGAACGCCGGGAAATCCTGATGTTTTTGCCGTTTTTCCTCACGCTGCTGGGAACGCTGGGATATCCTGGGGTTTTTGCCGTTTTTCCTCACGCTGCTGGGAACACTGGGATATCCTGGTGTTTTTGTCGTTTTTCCTCATGCCGCTGAGAACGCTGGGAAATCCTGGTGTTTTTCCTGTTTTTCCTCACGCTGCTGGGAAAGCAGGGATATCCTGGTGTTTTTGTCGTTTTTCCTTATGCCACTGAGAACGCCGGGAAATCCTGGTGTTTTTGCCGTTTTTCCTCATGCTGCTGAGAACGTTGGGAAATCCTGGTGTTTTTCCCGTTTTTCCTCACGCTGCTGGGAACGTTGGGATATCCTGGTGTTTTTGCCGTTTTTCCTCATGCTGCTGAGAACGTTGGGAAATCCTGGTGTTTTTCCCGTTTTTCCTCACGCTGCTGAGAACGTTGGGAAATCCTGGTGTTTTTCCCGTTTTTCCTCACGCTGCTGGGAACGCTGGGATATCCCGGTGTTTTTGTTGTTTTTCCTCACGCTGCTGGGAACGCTGGGATATCCTGGTGTTTTTGTTGTTTTTCCTCACGCTGCTGGGAACGCTGGGATATCCTGGTGTTTTTGTTGTTTTTCCTCATGCTGCTGAGAACGTTGGGATATCCTGGTGTTTTTCCCGTTTTTCCTCACGCTGCTGGGAACGCTGGGATATCCTGGGGTTTTTGCCGTTTTTCCTCAGGCTGCTGGGAAAGCAGGGATATCCTGGTGTTTTTGTCGTTTTTCCTCAGGCTGCTGGGAAAGCAGGGATATCCTGGTGTTTTTCCCGTTTTTCCTCACGCTGCTGGGAACGCTGGGATATCCTGGGGTTTTTGCCGTTTTTCCTCAGGCTGCTGGGAAAGCAGGGATATCCTAGTGTTTTTGTCGTTTTTCCTTATGCCACTGAGAACGCCGGGAAATCCTGGTGTTTTTGCCGTTTTTCCTCATGCTGCTGAGAACGTTGGGAAATCCTGGTGTTTTTCCCGTTTTTCCTCACGCTGCTGGGAACGTTGGGATATCCTGGTGTTTTTGCCGTTTTTCCTCATGCTGCTGAGAACGTTGGGAAATCCTGGTGTTTTTCCCGTTTTTCCTCACGCTGCTGAGAACGTTGGGAAATCCTGGTGTTTTTCCCGTTTTTCCTCACGCTGCTGAGAACGCTGGGATATCCTGGTGTTTTTGTTGTTTTTCCTCACGCTGCTGGGAACGCTGGGATATCCTGGTGTTTTTGTTGTTTTTCCTCACGCTGCTGGGAACGGTGGGATATCCTGGTGTTTTTGTTGTTTTTCCTCATGCTGCTGAGAACGTTGGGAAATCCTGGTGTTTTTCCCGTTTTTCCTCACGCTGCTGGGAACGCTGGGATATCCTGGGGTTTTTGCCGTTTTTCCTCATGCCGCTGAGAACGCTGGGAAATACTGGTGTTTTTCCCGTTTTTTCCTCAAGCTGCTGGGAACGCTGGGATATCCTGGTGTTTTTGCCGTTTTTCCTCACGCTGCTGGGAACACTGGGAACTCTGGGAAATCTTGGTGTTTTTCCAGATTCTCAGTCTTCAGAGAATCTGTGGCTCCTGTACAGACCATGAATTAGACCATGAAATTACAGATAACATTTAAAAATAATCTCAGCATAATGATTACAGCGAGGCCACTGAGACATTTCTTAAGGCCCTAAAAATTATTCACACTATTTATTGACTTCTTTCCACAGCAAACGATAAGAATATGTAATCAGTTTTTCTGGTAATTTGTTGTGGTATCAGTGGATTAGTCGAGGAGGGCGAGTGACGGACGGGCCAGAACTTCATCTCAACTATAGTAGTGATTTACTCAACCTTTCTCAAGTTCATGTCTCCTCAGTAATGCAGTGTCTGTGTTGAAGATCAGATGTTTATAATAGCCTCTCTCTCTCAGTGTGTGTAAGTGGGTCAGAAGCGCAGTGTGTGTGTGTGTGTTGTTGACGCGACACACAGTGACAGACAGAAGCGTCCTGCGGTGGAAAGAGATGTCTATATATATTCATAGCATATCACACATGCAGCACAGCTCATATTACTGTAAAGACTACATGCAATATTTGTACTTTTATTAAAAACAGTCTTAAGTGAACTGCAAAAGGTGATTGAAATGGTGAAAATTATCATTTTAATAAATCCCTTATATACATTCAGATTTTATGCTCAAATCTAGATGTTGAGTGAAACGTTCATAGAAATGTTATTTATAAATTGCAGTAAATGGAGAAGAGTGACTCTGTGGTCTTTGTGTCTGATGTGATCTGTGAGTTTAACAGAAACACACACACACACACACTGTGAGTGAATGATGAGAGGATCGCGTCGCACTGAGGATAAAATCAGAGCAACCTCCCAAAGAGAAACTCCTCCACATGATGCCGAGACGGACAGAATGATGAACAAGAGGATGGAGAATCACAGAAGAAACCGAGATGTTTTCTGGGATCATGAATCCGTCTCTATCAGCAGATTCTGCGTGCAGGACCACGAAAACATGTTCATTCTTCCCTCGGTTTGTGATTTGTTCAAAGATCCTAGAAAGTGACTGTTGACATGGAGAAAATAACCATAACACTCTTAAATAATTAATAAATAAGGCTTTTAACTGATAAATTCATGTGAAGTTCTTCAAGAAAACTTACGAGCTTCACATTTGAACTGTCTGGAACGCAGAGAAACCAATGACCTCCATTTTAATTGTTAATTAATATATATATATAATCTCCAGTGGGCCATTGGTTGAGAACATGTGACTCTCCCGTGGGCCGATGGTTACGAACACGTGACTCTCTCGTGGGCCGATGGTTATGAACACGTGACTCTCCCGTGGGCCGATGGTTATGATCACGTGACTCTCCCGTGGGCCGATGGTTATGATCACGTGACTCTCCCGTGGGCCGATGGTTATGATCACGTGACTCTCCTGTGGGCCGATGGTTATGAACACGTGACTCTCTTGTGGGCCGATGGTTATGAACACGTGACTCTCCCGTGGGCCGATGGTTATGAACACGTGACTCTCCCGTGGGCCGATGGTTATGAACACGTGACTCTCCTGTGGGCCGATGGTTATGAACACGTGACTCTCTCCCGTGGGCCGATGGTTATGATCACGTGACTCTCCCGTGGGCCGATGGTTATGAACACGTGACTCTCCCGTGGGCCGATGGTTATGAACACGTGACTCTCCCGTGGGCCGATGGTTATGATCACGTGACACGTGACTCTCCCGTGGGCCGATGGTTATGATCACGTGACTCTCCCGTGGGCCGATGGTTATGAACACGTGACTCTCTTGTGGGCCGATGGTTATGAACACGTGACTCTCCCGTGGGCCGATGGTTATGAACACGTGACTCTCCCGTGGGCCGATGGTTATGAACACGTGACTCTCCCGTGGGCCGATGGTTATGAACACGTGACTCTCCCGTGGGCCGATGGTTATGAACACGTGACTCTCCTGTGGGCCGATGGTTATGAACACGTGACTCTCCCGTGGGCCGATGGTTGTGATCACGTGACTCTCCTGTGGGCCGATGGTTATGAACACGTGACTCTCTTGTGGGCCGATGGTTATGAACACGTGACTCTCCCGTGGGCCGATGGTTGTGATCACGTGACTCTCCTGTGGGCCGATGGTTATGAACACGTGACTCTCTTGTGGGCCGATGGTTATGAACACGTGACTCTCCCGTGGGCCGATGGTTATGAACATGTGACTCTCCCGTGGGCCGATGGTTATGATCACGTGACTCTCCCGTGGGCCGATGGTTATGAACACGTGACTCTCCCGTGGGCCGATGGTTGTGATCACGTGACTCTCCTGTGGGCCGATGGTTATGAACACGTGACTCTCTTGTGGGCCGATGGTTATGAACACGTGACTCTCCCGTGGGCCGATGGTTATGAACACGTGACTCTCCTGTGGGCCAATGGTTATGAACGGTTATGAACACGTGACTCTCCCGTGGGCCGATGGTTGTGATCACATGACTCTCCCGTGGACCGATGGTTGTGAACACGTGACTCTCCTGTGGGCCGATGGTTATGATCACGTGACTCTCCCGTGGACCGATGGTTGTGATCACATGACTCTCCCGTGGGCCGATGGTTATGAACACGTGACTCTCTTGTGGGCCGATGGTTATGAACACGTGACTCTCCCGTGGGCCGATGGTTGTGATCACGTGACTCTCCTGTGGGCCGATGGTTATGAACACGTGACTCTCTTGTGGGCCGATGGTTATGAACACGTGACTCTCCCGTGGGCCGATGGTTATGAACACGTGACTCTCCTGTGGGCCAATGGTTATGAACGGTTATGAACACGTGACTCTCCCGTGGGCCGATGGTTGTGATCACATGACTCTCCTATGGGCCGATGGTTGTGAACACGTGACTCTCCTGTGGGCCGATGGTTATGATCACGTGACTCTCCCGTGGACCGATGGTTGTGATCACATGACTCTCCTGTGGGCCGATGGTTATGAACACGTGACTCTCTCCTGTGGGCCGATGGTTATGATCACGTGACTCTCCCGTGGACCGATGGTTGTGATCACATGACTCTCCTGTGGGCCGATGGTTATGAACACGTGACTCTCCCGTGGGCCGATGGTTATGATCACGTGACTCTCCCGTGGGCCGATGGTTGTGATCACATGACTCTCCTGTGGGCCGATGGTTGTGATCACATGACTCTCCTATGGGCCGATGGTTGTGAACACGTGACTCTCCTGTGGGCCGATGGTTATGATCACGTGACTCTCCCGTGGACCGATGGTTGTGATCACATGACTCTCCTGTGGGCCGATGGTTATGAACACGTGACTCTCTCCTGTGGGCCGATGGTTATGATGAACAATTGACTCTCTCCTGTGGGCCGATGGTTATGAACACGTGACTCTCTCCTATGGGCCGATGGTTATGAACACGTGACTCTCCTGTGGGCCGATGGTTATGAACACGTGACTCTCCCGTGGGCCGATGGTTGTGATCACGTGACTCTCCTGTGGGCCGATGGTTATGAACACGTGACTCTCCTGTGGGCCGATGGTTATGAACGGTTATGAACACGTGACTCTCCCGTGGGCCGATGGTTGTGATCACATGACTCTCCCGTGGGCCGATGGTTATGAACACGTGACTCTCCCATGGGCCGATGGTTGTGAACACGTGACTCTCCCGTGGGCGGATGGTTATGAACACGTGACTCTCCCGTGGGCCAATGGTTATGAACACGTGACTCTCCCATGGGCCGATGGTTATGAACAGTTATGATCACGTGACTCTCCTGTGGGCCGATGGTTATGAACACGTGACTCTCCTGTGGGCCGATGGTTATGAACATGTGACTCTCCTGTGGGCCAATGGTTATGATCACGTGACTTTCCTGTGGGCCGATGGTTATGAACACGTGACTCTCCTGTGGGCCGATGGTTGTAAACACGTGACTCTCCCGTGGGCCGATGGTTGTAAACACGTGACTCTCCTGTGGGCCGATGGTTGTAAACACGTGACTCTCTTGTGGGCCGATGGTTATGAACACGTGACTCTCCCGTGGGCCGATGGTTATGAACACGTGACTCTCCTGTGGGCCGATGGTTGTAAACACGTGACTCTCTTGTGGGCCGATGGTTATGAACACGTGACTCTCCCGTGGGCCGATGGTTATGAACACGTGACTCTCCTGTGGGCCGATGGTTGTAAACACATGACTCTCCCGTGGGCCGATGGTTATGAACACGTGACTCTCCTGTGGGCCGATGGTTATGAACACGTGACTCTCCTGTGGGCCGATGGTTGTGAACACGTGACTCTGGGCCGATGGTTGTAAACACGTGACTCTCCTGTGGGCCGATGGTTATGAACAGTTATGATCACGTGACTCTCCTGTGGGCCGATGGTTATGAACACGTGACTCTCCTGTGGGCCGATGGTTGTAAACACGTGACTCTCCCGTGGGCCGATGGTTATGAACACGTGACTCTCCCGTGGGCCGATGGTTATGAACACGTGACTCTCCTGTGGGCCGATGGTTGTAAACACATGACTCTCCCGTGGGCCGATGGTTATGAACACGTGACTCTCCTGTGGGCCGATGGTTATGAACACGTGACTCTCCTGTGGGCCGATGGTTGTGAACACGTGACTCTGGGCCGATGGTTGTGAACACGTGACTCTGGGCCGATGGTTGTAAACACGTGACTCTCCTGATCTCAGCAGGTTAAACGCCGTTTACTCTCTGAACGTCTCGGGAGTTGAAGAGTCTGAAGACAATCAAGATTTCAGCAGAACAAAAGACTCGGCTCAATTAGGATTCTCTTTGATGCCGTTTCCTTCACATCGGCCCTCAAACTGAACCATGCACATTACAGAGAGAGAAAAACAGTGAGGAATATCAAAATTTATTGAAAGCATGAAGAAAACAGGAGATTGTTGAGTGCAAGAATGTGCCGTCGCCCCCGGAGACCAAAAACACAACAAGAATCACAGCGGCCGTAAATATTAATGTATGCTGTTTGATGCCTGAGCCACCCATTAACATGCACACGAAACATCACATTCGTCAGGAGTGTGTGTGTGTGTGTGTGTGTGTGTGTGTGTGTGTGCGTGGCAGAGCAGGCTGCAAAAGAGCAGAAAAGCCCAATTAAGATTGTTTTAAAAAGCCAGAAGAGTAGCAGGAGAAGGAGAGATGCAGAAGAACGAGTGTTGATGAACTGAAACAAAGGCAATGGCCGATGAAAGACTGACCTCTAGTGGTGAACTGGAGAGAAAGAACAAATAAAGCATGTTTTCTGAAAGATCAGTGGATTTCACAAAACGCGATATTTAGTCCTCCAGTGTTTTAAATTTAAATTTGACTTCTTATTTAGTTATTTAATTATATATATATATATATATATATATATATATATATATATATATATATATATATATATATATATATATATATTTATTGTTTGTGTAGATGTTTCTGCTCTGCCTTTTATTAGAGATCTTACCAGACTTTAGTTTTTTTTTTTTTGTTGGTCCCACAGGAAAGAAAAATCAGAAATGGTTTCTCCCTTAAATATGTCAGAGTTTTTATTTTTTATTTTTTTTCTCATAGAAGGTGATACGAATGAACCGAGTGTATTTTTCTCTTGTGTCTAGTCGAGTGTTTCAGAGATCTGAGATCAGAAGCCAGAGATCTCAATATGAACTCAAATCAAATGATTTACGTTCATTTTATAGCTCTAGACACACACACACAGACACACACACACACAGACACACACTCACACTCACACTCACAGACACAGACTCACATAGACACAGACACAGACACAGACACATACACATACACACACACACACACACACACACACACACACACACACACACACACACACACACACACATTGTATGGCGATAATGCTCACCTCAGAACGTTCTCACTTACAAAGGAACTAATTCAATTGTAAGATCTCTCAACAAACACACTTCACATCATCACCTCCTAAAAATGCACACACACACACATGCAGAAAGAAAGAAAAGTGCAAACGGTGTAATTTTCTCCGCAATTACATGTAATGATGTTGTAATGAGACAGCCACCAATGGACTTGAGTTGGAAAATATAATCACATGCATTAGTTTGTCTAAGCATTTCTCTGATCTGAAATCCATCAGATTTTCAGAGCTGATCTCCGGAGCCATTCATCAGCGTCAGGGAGACTTTACGGAGGAGAACGTGTTCATTTGTTTCAGGCTGGAAGAGAGAGAGACAGTCTCTCGTTCGCTCTGAGTCTCTCTCTGCTGAGTGAATCTGACAGATGCGAAAGAAAAACCCAAAGACATTCAGACGGTTTTCACTCTGGCTTCTGTTCACTCTGTCTGCATCATCTGCATCCTCCTGATTGAGTTATGCTTTTCAAATATTACTTTAAATGACATTTGTAAAAAATGCTTTCAAATCAATTAAATAATAATAATCATGTTTTTTCTGTATGACTGTGTTTGGAATGGAATACTAGTGCACTGCTTACTGAATACTGTGTGTCTGTATAATCTTTAAAAACAATCAGTGAAATATGTTGAACTCAGCAAGTGGTGTCCGCTTATCACCTCAGGAATAAATATGGTTATTTTGTATTTTTGATCCACTTTTATTTAAGAGCGTTTGGCAATTTAATCATATAATGAGATAATGTTTTTACTTTTAACAACCTATTTCAACCTGATCTGAATCTGTGTTAATTTATGGGGCAAAAAGCATCTTTCCCTAACAACAGCCATTCAAAAACACTGAGTATTGTGATCAAATGTTTGCAAATAACTTTCAAATCATAGTCAGTATATTTTTTTCCAGTGATTAGTTTTTTTGGAGGGTGTTTGTGGAGGTTTTTTATTGTATCTCTGATGTCACAGCATGATGTCATTTCCTGTGGCTACAAAGCAATTGGTCACATGACCTTATTTATAAAGATGTTTGTAAAATAATCCTAAATGTGAATGTACAAGAGTTTCCAAAATGTTCCTACAAACTTTTTATAAAAGGTCTGTATGTTCTCAAAAAATGTTCTTAAATCATCCCTCTTTAAAAGTCTCAGTTCATCTTAAATTCAAGCGCATGAACTCCAGTTACAGAATGCCACTAATATCTCTTTATGGCTCAGATGAAGTGATCTCGGATCGACCGGTTTCTCTACAACGTCTGTGTGTTCAGGCCTTTTTTTCAGGAAATCACTGGTAAGATTAATGAATTAATTTACTGACTGATAAACTTCATTCTGAAAGGTTTGTATGCTCATATAAGCAGATTTTCTCATCAGTTCTGCCTTCATCAGTCGCTCCTCACTTTTGCAGTAGGATGAGATCCGAGGAATTTCGAATTGAATCCGATGTTGTGTGTGTTTATAAGTGCGGTGCCGGGTCTGAACGCAGCGAGTGAGCGACGGCTCACTCGAGGTGCAAATACATGTTTGCCAAGAGAGCGTTTCTGTTGTCAGTTTCCGTCTGGAAAACAGTTCTCTCTTCTCTCTCTGTATCCCTACAATTGCATTACTTACAGCACTTTAGTTAGTTCACTTTTTAATGTACAAATCTCCTGGATGCATTTAGTCAAACGTAAAGCACAAACCGTAATGAAATTCTCCCACCATTCAGACAGATTCACTTCAGAAATGCAATAAAACTAGGTTGGAAAAAGCTTTGAAAAGTTGAGAATCTAATTTTCACCATTAACAGCTTTAGTCCTGCATGTAGGACCGCAGCATTTAATTGGTCATGAGACACAAGTCCACCGGTGGGAGAACATTTACTGTAATTGCTGGTAAGAAGCCGATGAGCGAATGGAGTGTGTCCAGACACTCAAAGTCTAATGCACATCAAACACACACACTGACTTCTGTCTTCTTATTGGGTTACACACCACTTACTGAGCAACCAAGCCCATATATTTACCTCACAACAACGAGATGTCTTGAAATTCAGTGTCATTAGTGCAGAGATGGATCTTTGGGATTGTGCAAATGTCTTTTCTGAACTCGGGATCACTCGCCCATGCTTGAGGATCAAGGAGGAAGAACGCCATCTATAGGCCTCGACACAAAGCATGAGCTAAAGCAGGAGTCCTGCTCCGAGCCCAGTTAAACACACTCGAACCCGCTAATCAAACCCAGTTAAACACACTCGAACCCGCTAATCAAACCCAGTTAAAAACACCCGAACCCGCTAATCAAGCCCAGTTAAAAACACCCGAACTCGCTAATCAAGCCCAAGTTAAACACACCCGAACCCGAACCCGCTAATCAAGCCCAGTTAAACACACCCGAACTCGCTAATCAAGCCCAAGTTAAACACACCCGAACCCGAACCCGCTAATCAAGCCCAGTTAAACACACCCGAACCCGAACCCGCTAATCAAGCCCAAGTTAAACACACCCGAACCCGCTAATCAAGCCCAGTTAAACACACCCGAACCCGAACCCGCTAATCAAGCCCAGTTAAACACACCCGAACCCGAACCCGCTAATCAAGCCCAGTTAAACACACCCGAACCCGCTAATCAAGCCCAGTTAAACACACCCGAACCCGCTAATCAAGCCCAGTTAAACACACCCGAACCCGCAAATCAAGCCCAGTTAAACACACCCGAACCCGCTAATCAAGCCCAGTTAAACACACCCGAACCCGAACCCGCTAATCAAGCCCAGTTAAACACACCCGAACCCGCTAATCAAGCCCAGTTAAACACACCCGAACCCGCTAATCAAGCCCAGTTAAACACACCCGAACCCGCTAATCAAGCCCAGTTAAACACACCCGAACCCGCTAATCAAGCCCAGTTAAAAACACCTGAACCCGCTAATCAAGCCCAGTTAAACACACCCGAACCCGCTAATCAAGCCCAGTTAAACACACCCGAACCCGCTAATCAAGCCCAGTTAAACACACCCGAACCCGCTAATCAAGCCCAGTTAAACACACCCGAACTCGCTAATCAAGCCCAAGTTAAACACACCCGAACCCGCTAATAAAGCCCAAGTTAAACACACCCGAACCCGAACCCGCTAATCAAGCCCAAGTTAAACACACCCGAACCCGCTAATCAAGCCCAGTTAAACACACCCGAACCCGCTAATCAAGCCCAGTTAAACACACCCGAACCCGCTAATCAAGACTGGGGACTTCCAGGCTGGAGCTCCTGGTTCCAGGCTTAAAGGAACAGTTCACCTGAAAATGAACAATCATAGTACAAAGCATCATTTTAAGAAACACTGTAAAAAGTGATATTCAAAGTTGTAAATAAAACAACAAGATTATCGCAGTACATTTTACAAGAAAAAGTATTGATTTTGCATGTATTTTTGGACGATGAAAGACACTGTGAACTGTAATTATTAGGATATGCTAACAACTGCATGTAATTCTTTTGGAAATTCTTGTTTTGTGTTACAGAGAAAACACTAGGTTTGCAACAACATAAAGGGTGGGTAAATGATGACAGAATATTAATTTTAGGGTAAAATATTCCTTTAATGTGGTTCTCCCGCTCCATATAAGAGGTCAAGTGTAAATACACTAGCATGAGTGTAGAACCGCAGGAGTGGCTTCTGTCTCCCCCTGCTGCTGAGAGACTGAACTGGCATAGTAGAAGACACAAATGAGAAACATGATCTTATCCAGAAGCTTAATCTGCAGTATCTGAGAGCTCAAATTCACCATCACACGGTAATTTAACAGCAGTTCAGCCAGAATTCAGTAACTAATCAGAGTGTTTCTGCTTCATACAAGTTCCCCGAGGCTCTTTACGCACAGCTGAAGACGAGGAGGGATTTCTAGATTAAAATTTTAATCTCCTCACTATCAGTTTCATAGACTCCTCAGAGTCAGAGAGAAACATGCAGGCGATCAGCATCCAAAGAGTTTTATTTGAGATTATCCCGCTCACATCAGCGATATTAAACGCTGGTGTCGGGTCCAAGCAGAGCTCGTATCTGGATCTGATTAGGCCGCTTGTGTTTGCATATCTCACAGGTCGACATTCTGAAGAACGGATTACGACGGAAGTCCAGATCTGAGGGCGATTTAAGACTGTGAGATAATGGTGGCTGCAGTTGGGTGGGACTCTGATGCTCTCATTCCGCCAATCACACACACAGAAACAAACAGCGCAGGCAGCTAAGCTTCAGATACGAGCGCTTTTGGAATAAAACACACTTTCACACACTAATCTGTTTATTTGTCTACTAGCAGTTTCCAGCAGTAGACATACATGAACACAGGAGAATTCAGGAATTTTTTTTTTTTTTTTTTTTTTTTTATCAGAACTACTACATGCAAAATGTAATATTGTGTACGATAACATTCTGCTGTGGATATGATATTTTATTTGTTAATTTTATTTTTTTTATATTTATAACTTATATTTACAGTTTAAAAAATATTCATTAAATTAAATAATACTGTTTTGTACCTCACACTGACATCCACCATAATAACACTGAAGTTAAAACTGAAACCAACATGATGGATCAAAGTTCATCACAAGCAGCTTTTCAACAATCTGAGATAAACACTAATATATAGAAGATGCACAAAACACCATCATGGAAACACACACACTGCTAAAATAATGCAATTAACATTAATTTGACAACATAAAATGGAACATAAAACCCTAATGTACTGATTAAAAAAATAAATAAAAATTAAGAAACAATTATTACAATGAAAAACCATCAAATGTGAAGTGTCACACTGGGAATTCTGAGAATGTCAGTTTATGGCTTTTCACTGTACAATATGAGATTACTTAAATGAGATTCCAAAAATTGTACATCAAACAGTATTTTACTGTAAAATGACATGAAATGTCCAATTATATATTACAGTTTTTCACTGTATAGAGAGAGAGAACTTACCGGTAACAAATTAATAGGTTTTAACCATAACATTTTTACAGTCTTTTAACGTCAAAATTATATTTATTTTTAAATACACACAATTAAATGATGTTTTCATGTATGTTTAATAGTGGGACTGTCATGGCAGAGCGACAGTTTGAAGAGCCTGTCTGAGCTTTGTAAGTTTGTAAGTATGGCAAACATGCTGACTGTTCATTAGCCAGACATTCATTTCTGAGTTTGTGTGCTTGCATTAAGTATATTTCAGGCCTAGACTGCAGAGAAAAAGTCAACTAGAGAGGAGGGAAACTGCTCATCTGAAATAACTGTTCAAATTAGTTCTTGTAAACAACTAAAGTGAAATCTGCAGGCACCCCTCCATAAACACGCAGCTCACAGCTGCTCGCCATCCAGACAGGAATTAAAAACATACTCATTCATTAATACAAAATTTCCTCTGTTAATTTGCATCAAAATGTGCAGGAGTCAGAGATGAGGAACCTGCAGTAATTAGACTGAATTAAATTAGTGCAGAGTAACGATCAAAGCAATAAATGTGAGAGGCAGGATGGAGTATAGTGTGTGTGTGTGTGTGTGTGTGTGTGTGTGTGTGTGTGTGTGTGTGTGTGTGTGTGTGTGTGTAGTAGAACCCTCCCCTACTGAATGCATGCTTTGTGATGTGGTCGCTATGTTTGACTCTCTCTGAAGAGCTTCACCCGTCCAGCGGAACTACAGCAGAACTACAGCAGAACTACAGCAGATCTACAGCAGAACTACAGCAGAACTACAGCAGAACTAGAGCAGAACTCCAGCAGAACTACAGCAGAACTACAGCAGAACTAGAGCAGAACTACAGCAGAACTACAGCAGAACTAGAGCAGAACTCCAGCAGAACTCCAGTCTAACTACAGCAGAACTCTAGCAGAACTACAGCAGATCTACAGCAGAACTACAGCAGAACTACAGCAGAACTCCAGCAGATCTACAGCAGAACTACAGCAGAACTACAGCAGAACTACAGCAGATCTACAGCAGAACTAGAGCAGATATACAGCAGAACTACAGCAGATATACAGCAGAACTACAGCAGATCTACAGCAGAACTAGAGCAGAACTACAGCAGAACTACAGCAGATATACAGCAGAACTACAGCAGAACTACAGCAGAACTACAGCAGAACTACAGCAGAACTACAGCAGATCTACAGCAGAACTACAGCAGAACTACAGCAGAACTACAGCAGATATACAGCAGAACTACAGCAGATATACAGCAGAACTACAGCAGATCTACAGCAGAACTAGAGCAGAACTACAGCAGAACTACAGCAGATATACAGCAGAACTACAGCGGATTTACAGCAGATGTACAGCAGAACTACAGCAGAACTACAGCGGAACTCCAGTGTAACTACAGCAGATCTACAGCAGATCTACAGCAGATGTACAGCAGAACTACAGCAGAACTACAGCGGAACTACAGCAGAACTCCAGTGTAACTACAGCAGATCTACAGCAGAACTACAGTAGAACTCTAGCAGAACTCTAGCAGAACTCCAGCAAAACTCCAGCAGAACTACAGCAAAACTCCAGCAGAACTACAGCAAAACTACAGCAGAACTACAGCAGAACTACAGCAGAACTCTAGCAGAACTCCAGCAAAACTCCAGCAGAACTACAGCAAAACTCCAGCAGAACTACAGCAAAACTACAGCAGAACTACAGCAGAACTACAGCAGAACTACAGCAGAACTCCAGCAGAACTACAGCAGAGCTCCAGTGTAACTACAGCAGAACTCTAGCAGAACTACAGCAGAATTACAGCTGAACTACATCAGATCTACAGCAGATCTACAGCAGAACTAGAGCAGAACTACAGCAGAACTACAGCAGAACTCTAGCAGAACTACAGCAGAACTACAGCAGAACTACAGCAAAACTCCAGCAGAACTACAGCAGAATTACAGCTGAACTACATCAGATCTCCAGCAGATCAACAGCAGAACTAGAGCAGAACTACAGCAGAACTACAGCAGAACTCTAGCAGAACTACAGCAGAACTACAGCAAAACTACAGCAGAACTACAGCAGAACTACAGCGGATCTACAGCAGAACTACAGCGGATCTACAGCGGAACTACAGCGGAACAACAGCGGAACTACAGCAGAACTAGAGCAGAACTCCAGCAGAACTACAGCAGAACTACAGCAGATCTACAGCAGAACTACAGCAGAACTCCAGTGTAACTACAGCAGATCTACAGCAGATGTACAGCAGAACTACAGCAGAACTACAGCAGAACTCTAGCAGAACTACAGCAGAACTCCAGTGTAACTACAGCAGATCTACAGCAGATGTACAGCAGAACTACAGCAGAACTACAGCAGAACTCTAGCAGAACTCTAGCAGAACTCCAGCAAAACTCCAGCAGAACTCCAGCAAAACTCCAGCAGAACTACAGCAAAACTACAGCAGAACTACAGCAGAACTACAGCAGAACTCTAGCAAAACTCCAGCAGAACTACAGCAAAACTCCAGCAGAACTACAGCAAAACTACAGCAGAACTACAGCAGAACTACAGCGGATCTACAGCGGAACTACAGCGGAACTACAGCAGAACTCCAGCAGAACTACAGCAGAACTACAGCAGAACTCCAGTGTAACTACAGCAGAACTCCAGCAGAACTACAGCGGATCTACAGCGGAACTACAGCGGAACTACAGCAGAACTCCAGCAGAACTACAGCAGAACTCCAGTGTAACTACAGCAGAACTCTATCAGAACTACAGCAGAATTACAGCTGAACTACATCAGATCTCCAGCAGATCTACAGCAGAACTAGAGCAGAACTACAGCAGAACTACAGCAGAACTCTAGCAGAACTACAGCAGAACTACAGCAGAACTACAGCAAAACTACAGCAGAACTACAGCAGAACTACAGCGGATCTACAGCAGAACTACAGCGGATCTACAGCGGAACTACAGTGGAACAACAGCGGAACTACAGCAGAACTAGAGCAGAACTCCAGCAGAACTACAGCAGAACTCCAGTGTAACTACAGCAGAACTCTAGCAGAACTACAGCAGAACTACAGCAGAACTAGAGCAGAACTACAGCAGAATTACAGCTGAACTACATCAGATCTCCAGCAGATCTACAGCAGAACTACAGTGGAACTACAGCAGAACTCTAGCAGAACTACAGCAGAATTACAGCTGAACTACATCAGATCTCCAGCAGAACTCCAGCAGAACTCCAGCAGATCTACAGTGGAACTACAGCGGAACTACAGCAGAATTACAGCAGAACTACAACAGAACTCTAGTGTAACTACAGCAGAACTCTAGCAGAACTACAGCAGATCTACAGCAGAACTCTAGCAGAACTACAGCAGAACTCCAGCAGATCTACAGTGGAACTACAGCAGAACTACAGCGGAACTACAGCAGAATTACAGCAGAACTACAGCAGAACTCTAGTGTAACTACAGCAGAACTCTAGCAGAACTACAGCAGATCTACAGCAGAATTCTAGCAGAACTACAGCAGAACTCCAGCAAAACTCCAGCAGAACTACAGCAGAACTACAGCAGAACTACAGCAGATCTACAGCGGAACTACAGCGGAACTACAGCAGAACAACAGCGGAACTACAGCAGAACTACAGCAGAATTACAGTAGAACTCCAGCAGAACTCCAGCAGAACTGCAGCAGAACTACAGCAGATCTACAGCAGAACTACAGCGGAACTCCAGTGTAACTACAGCAGAACTCTAGCAGAACTACAGCAGAACTACAGCAGATATACAGCAGAACTCCAGCAGAACTCTAGCAGAACTGCAGCAGAACTACAGCAGATCTACAGCAGAACTACAGCGGAACTCCAGTGTAACTACAGCAGAACTCTAGCAGAACTACAGCAGAACTACAGCAGATATACAGCAGAACTACAGCGGATCTACAGCGGAACTACAGCAAAACTCCAGCAGAACTACAGCAGAACTCCAGTGTAACTACAGCAGAACTCTAGCAGAACTACAGCAGATCTACAGCAGAACTCTAGCAGAACTACAGCAGAACTCCAGCAAAACTCCAGCAGAACTACAGCAGAACTCCAGTGTAACTACAGCAGAACTCTAGCAGAACTACAGCAGATCTACAGCAGAACTCTAGCAGAACTACAGCAGAACTCCAGCAAAACTCCAGCAAAACTCCAGCAGAACTACAGCAGAACTCCAGCAGATCTACAGCGGAACTCCAGTGTAACTACAGCAGAACTACAGCAGAACTACAGCAGATCTACAGCAGAACTACAGTGGACCTACAGCGGAACTACAGTGTAACTCCAGCAGAACTGGACCCGTTATGGAGACGGGTTTGTTGAGGATCAGTGCCGATGGCTGTCGTGTCGATGAGGCCTTCACAGGGGAGAGTCTAGTTGACACAATCTCTGCTTACACTTCAGGGATGCGTTGTGGTCATGTCTAGGTCAGAGTTTCCGCTAGAAAAAAATGGTGCCGGTCAAAGTGACCGGCAGAGGTTTCGTTTTCCGGACATTTTGATGATATGCCGGTCAAATATCGCCTCTTAATTAGTCAAGTTGAGGAAAACTGGAGGAAGGCTATGTATCTTAAAAAATGACATAATTAGGCCAAATGCAACATGTTTAGGCTATTAGCCTAACTTTCAAATAAAAAAACGGAAAAAAACATGAACGTCTGATTGGCGTCAATCAACGCCAATTGTTTTTACTATAGTTTCACATTCATAGTTTAACAAACCAATCCCCCTTCACCACATAAAATATCTGAAGCCTATTGTTTTTACTCAAGTGAACTTCCCAGTGTCTCTCCACAACTTGCAATGCGCATAAGCCGCGTAACCTTGTTCTCCGCAAGGCGACTTCGCTGCTTCGTCATGATCCGATTCTGCAGCGAGAACCCCCTCTCTGCAGGAACACTCGAGACCCATTTTCTACAATGGTTTTGTACGTTTCTTCATTCGGATCTATTTGCGATCCATTCCATTCTAAACAAACAACGCAGTTTATATGGTTCGTCCTTGTTTCATTATTCATTAAGATAATAATTAATAAATGCGCGCATAATTATCAGTGAACTTGATAAATGTTGCAGATATGTTTTGCTATGCATGCACAAACAAATGCCTTTCAACTTATGTGTGCAAAATTCAGAATAAAATGAATGTGCAGCAATTTGTACAAATAGAGAGTCTAGGTCTACTATATGTGTTGTAGCCATTAAATAAGCTCATTTAGTTTAATATTTGTTAAAATATTATAATGTTATTTTTTAATTTATGTTGATTATGAAAAGTGAACCGCACGAGTAGGATAGGATGCGCAATATCGAGAGACATGGAGCAGGTCAGACATGATTTTGACCACTTAATTAAGTTTGGTTTTGTAGAAAGACTTTTTTGAAGTGAATTTCGTTTTGTATAAATTGTATCTTAATTTTAATAATTTTTTTATCAACCAATTGTATTGCCTGTATTTAATAAATAAGCAGCAAATAAAGCAGACGATAGGCCTAATCAGGCGCCCGCGCGGTCACTTGCATTGCTCGTGAACGGGAGCGCATCTCATCCTAATTTAACAAAACTCAGGCTAGTCTCTGATTATGTAATCCATGATGTGCATTTCTCTCTATAGGCGCGTTTCACTACGGAGATGGCGATCGTCAACTTCATCTTTACAGCTGTTGTTGCTGTTAATAAACTAAAAATAATAGGCCTATAATTGTATTAAACAATAAATTAAATGAAATTGTAATTGTATTAAAAAAGCAACAAAAAAAAATCCTGTTTAAGTTTTTTTTTTTTTTTTTTACCTATGCTAATTACGCATTAAATTCAGGTAGGCTACTGAGTCACTGTCCTCAGTGCCCAGAAAAGCGCTGAAACGGAGATGAAGGGGAACCCGTTTTTATTTTATTTTTTGGCTTATTTTAACTGGCCCATCCAGTTTTCTGGAGGCCCACCTACAATCAAAATCCTGGCGCCGCTAGTGCTTCGCAGCGGTCTGATATCAAGAAATAACAGACCGCATTCCACATTGGAATTCAACCAAGCCATGTAATAATGTTTAATAACTTTCAAACGGTAGAGCCTGTTCCTTTATAACATAGCCAAAGATCTGTGTATTTTTGCTTTATATATTTTAGGCTTATTCTTAAATTCAGATTGTGTTAGGGGGGCGGGATTATTAGGCAATTTTAATCGGACAATTTGACCGGAGAGATTTAATTTTGTCGGACATTTCATTTTTTTCCGGCCAATGTCCGGCAATTACCAGACAACGGAAACCCTGGTCTAGGTCCACCATTTGATCTGCATACGGCCTGGATCCAGCTGATTACAGTAAACCTCGGAATAAGCAGAAAGACTAACATTAGCGTAGATGCCATTCTTCTTATGATGTAACAAGTACATCGGGTGTTATGGGAAATGTTCCCGGCTGACCTAATTTATGCAGCCTAATAATCATTTAACTGATTTGAATAATAGGAATGTATAATTTTCTATGTGTATGCCAGGTTAAAGAGATGTGTTTTTAGTCTAGCTTTAAACTGACAGAGTGTGTCTGCTTCCTGGACAATGTTAGGAAGACTGTTCCAGAGTTTTGGTGCTAAATAGGAAAAGGATCTACCACCAGCAGTCGATTTTGATATTCTAGGTATTATCAACTGGCCAGAGTTTTGAGATCGCAATAGACGTGAAGGACTATAATGCGTTAAGAGTTCACTCAAGTACTGCGGAGCTAAACCATTTAGTGCTTTGTAAGTAATCAGCAATATTTAAAAATGTATATGATGTTTAATAGGGAGCCAATGCAGTGTTGACAGAACTGGGCTAATATGGTCATACTTCCTGGTTCTGGTAAGAACTCGAGCTGCTGTGTTTTGGACCAGCTATAGTTTGTTTATTAAGCGTGCAGGGCAACCACCCAGTAGAGCATTACAATAATCTAGCCTTGATGTCATGAACACATGAACTAATAGTTCCGTATTTGTCAATGAGAGCATATGACGTAATTTAGATATATTTTTAAGATGGAAAAATACGGTTTTACAGATACTAGACACGTGACTTTCAATGAAAGATTGGTATCAAAGAGCACACCCAGGTTCCTAACGACAACGAAGACTTGACAGAGCAGCCATCGAGTGTTAGACAGTATTCTAGGTTATTACATGAGGAAGTTTTTTGTCCAATAATTAGAAATCTCTGTTTTTTCAGAATTAAGTAATAGGAAATTACTAGTCATCCAATTTTTTATATTAGCTATGCATTCCATTAATTTTGTGAATTGTAAGTTTCGTCAGGGCGTGAAGAAATATAGAGCTGAGTATCGTCGGCATAACAGTGAAAACTAATTCCATGCTTCCTAATGATATCTCCTAATGGTAGCATGTACAGAGTGAACAGCAGCGGTCCTAGTACTGAGCCTTGTGGTACGCCATACTGAACTTGTGATCGATGAGACATCTCTTCATTTACTGCTACAAACTGATAACGGTCAGATAAGTATGATTTAAACCATGCTAATGCAATTCCACTAATGCCAACATAATTTTCGAGTCTATTTAAAAGAATGTTGTGGTCAATGGTGTCAAATGCAGCACTAAGATCGAGTAACACTAATAGTGAGATACAACCACGATCGGATGATAAGAGCAAATCATTTGTGACTCTAACGAGAGCAGTCTCAGTACTATGGTACAGTCTAAATCCTGACTGAAAATCCTCGCAGACATCATTTCTTTCTAAAAAGGAACATAGTTGTGAGGATACCGCCTTTTCGAGTATCTTTGACAGAAAAGGTAGATTCGAGATCGGCCTGTAATTGACTAATTCTGTACGATAAAGTTGCATTTTTTAACAAGCGGTTTAATCATAGCCAGCTTACATGTTTTTGGTATGTATCCTAATGACAAAGATGAATTAATGATATTAAGAAGAGGATCTATGACCTCTGGAAACATCTCTTTCAGTAGCTTTGTCGGTATAGGGTCTAACATACATGTCGGTTTAGATGATTTAATGAGTTTAGTAAATTCTTCCTCTCCTATAGCAATGAATGAATCAAAATTTTCCTTAGGGAGACTACAATGCACTCCCTGATGCGATATTGTAGTAGACATTGCGTAACTATAATTTTCTCCCTGACTTTATCAATCTTATAAGTGTAACCCCTTGTCTCTGTGCTAATTATGATAATGAATGTAGCTAACCCAATTTAGTAAATATAACACGAGATGGGGCCCTGGGTCTGGTTCTAAAATAAATAATAATAAAACAAATAACGCAGGTGTTGGTTTATTTTATGACTACTTGGCGGTGCTTCCACTTAGTAGTAAATTATTACTTTAATTCAAATGATCCTACTAAGAATGTATGCTTTTTAACTCACAGATTAAACCCACAAAAAACTGTGTAAAACTGTAAACTGCAGGGAAAAAACACACAGAAATGTGAATGGAGTAATTATATACAATTTACTGACATGAAATGAAAATAAAGTATTACATTTTTGTGATTAAATATGTTGAATTTAGGGGGAAACAGTTAAATAATATGCAACAGAAAATTAAAACAATTCCAATATGAATCTTCATTTCAATTGACACCCAAACCAGATCAATGAAATTTCAAGTTAGTAGAACCTTAGTGACAATAAATCAAGTGGGCCCACACACTCATTCACCTCTCTCATTCATTCAGTCTTAAACAAAATAAATCGTTGCAGGCCTGTGACGTAGCTTGAGAGCGTGGTGGCCAAAAAAACACAACGGCCGCTTCACTTTTAAAACAAACAAAATAGTTACTGCACGTGCTTGGTAGTACTCACAACCTGAGAAGATGTCCAGTTGCAAACGAACGTCAGGCACAACTGTACAAGGCTGCAAGTTCAATCAGCTACCAGTTAGCAGATACGGATTCCAGGGAAGAATACTCGACGCCACGAATCCTCAGAGAAACTGTAGAATATCTTTTCCCACTGATGATCCCCGTACATAAACACAACCACAAGAAACAACTGTCCGTTTCCTATGTAAAATATTATATAATCCATGTAATTTATCAAATAAATTACAAACATAACGGGTGAATATAATATGTGCACACACTTTAACAGTCACTAAATGTATGCGAACATGCTATTAGCGATTAGCGTTTTCCTCAGTATTTAGCCATATTGAATACAGACAAGTATTAAACACAAAAAACAGAAATTTACCTTCAAACAATTAGACAGGCATCCCAGAAAAGCACAATGATTGGACATCCATAATAACTGGGTGTACTTTATCATATTTTTTTAAAGAACTAAGCAGATTGCAAGTTCCTTTCACTTTCACCTTGCATTGCTGCAAATATGGCGCATATCTCCCAAGCCCCGCCCCCTCATGAATAATCAACGTCGGAATTTACCCAATCAGAAATCAATAAAATAGAGATAAGCAGGTATTTCAGTGCAAGCAAGTTAGAGTGCATAAACGCATGTGAATGTTAGTAGCTTAAAACCAAACTTATTAACCCCTTGCGGTCTGTATTTCTATATGCATATAAAATCCCATCTGGGCTACATAAGTGAAGAAGTTCATAAAGTCATTACTGCTGTGCTGCTTGGAAATGTCTGGGCTTGAAGCTTTATTTTTCGTTAGTTTAGCCACTGTTTCAAATAAATACCTAGGGTTTTGTTTATTTTCTTCTAATAGGGTTGAAAAATAAACAGATCTAGCAGCTTTTAAGGCCTCTCTGTATGCAATTGAGCTCTCCTTCCATGAAATGCGAAATACCTCTAGTTTTGTTTTCTTCCAGTTGTGCTCCATTTTTCTGGCTGCTCTCTTAAGGGCCCGAGTGTGCTCGGTTTACCACAGTGTTTTCCTGTTCGCAGGAGTGATGAGATACTTAGTAGATTGTCCTCACTCACTGGCTGGCTGTCTAAGTGGTGTCTACAAAATAATATAGAATTTATAGACAATTGGAAAAGTTTTTGGGGCAGACCTGACCTGTTGAAAAGAGATGGTATTCATCCCTCCTGGGATGGTGCTGCTCTTCTCTCTAGTAATATGGCACATAGTCTTAGAGCTCAAACATGCATGAATTGGGCCTCAGGTCAGGAAGCAGACAGACTGGCTAAACCGACCGTTTGCTAGCTGTCTCACATCACCAAGGTCAGATAAATCCCATCACATTGAGCATCTCTCACCTAGATATCATCATTTAGAGACTGTGTCTGTTCCCCGAATTAGGAAATACAAAAAACATCCAAAAACCATCTAAGGTTAAAAATGTAATTGATGTTCAACAAATAAAAAACAGATATAATAAAAATGAGCAAATGATAAAGCTTGGGTTGCTGAATATTAGATCCCTTTCTTCAAAAGCACTTATTGTTAATGGTATAATTACAGATTATACCCTAGATGTGCTGTGTTTGACAGAAACCTGGCTAAAACCAAACGATTACATTACTTTAAATGAGTCCACCCCACAAGATTACTGTTATAAACATGAACCTCGCCTGAAAGGCAAAGGGGGAGGTGTTGCTGTAATTTATAGTAATATTTTCAAAATTACTAAGTCTAGTTTCAAATATAATTCTTTTGAAGTGTTGGTGCTTAATGTAACAATATAACGAAAAAGATGCATTGGGATTGGCATTTAAAGACATTCTTAACTCTATTGGAGTTAGACAACACGTGTCAGGACCTACTCATTATCGTAATCATACTCTAGACCTAATATTATCACACGGAATCAATGTTGATGCCGTTGAAATTCTGCAGCAGAGCGATGACATCCCAGATCATTATCTAGTCTTGTGTAAACTTAATTTAGCCAAGGCTGCAAAGCCGACTCCGTGTTACAAATATGTTAGACCTATCACTTCTGCCACTAAAGATTGCTTTATTAATAATCTTCCTGATCAGTTTCATCATCTCAGATAGCTTAGAAGAACTCGATATTGCGACAGAAACTTTTAACTCTCTCTTTTCCAGCACTTTAGACACAGTTGCTCCGTTGCGCTTAAAGAAGATTAAAGAAAATAGTCCAACGCCTATTGGACAACGAGCACACTCGGGCCCTTAAGAGAGCAGCCAGAAAAATGGGGCGAAACTGGAAGAAAACAAAACTAGAGGTATTTCGCATTTCATGGAAGGAGAGCTCGATTGCATACAGAGAGGCCTTAAAAGCTGCTAGATTTGCTTATTTTTCAACCCTATTAGAAGAAAATAAACAAAACCCTAGGTATTTATTTGAAACAGTGGCTAAACTAACGAAAAATAAAGCTTCAAGCCCAGAAGTTTCGAAGCAGCACAGCAGTAATGACTTTATGAACTTCTTCACTTATAAGATTGATAATATCAGGAAAAAATTATAACTATGCAACCGTCTACTACAGTATTGCACCAGGGAGTGCATTGTGGTCTCCCTAAGGAAAAATTCGATTAATTCATTGCTATAGGATCGGAAGAATTTTCTAAACTCATTAAATCATCTAAATCGACAACATGTATGTTAGACCCTATCCCGACAAAGCTACTGAAAGAGATGTTTCCAGAGGTCATAGATCCTCTTCTTAATATCATTAATTCATCTTTGTCATTAGGATACATACCAAAAACGTTTAAGCAGGCTATGATTAAACGCTTGTTAAAAAAACGCAACTTGATCATACAGAATTAGTCAATTACAGGCCGATCTCGAATCTACCTTTTCTGTCAAAGATACTAGAAAAGACGGTATCCTCACAACTGTGTTCCTTTCTAGAAAGAAATGATATCTGCAAGGATTTCCAGTCAGGATTTAGACTGTACCATAGTACCGAGACTGCTCTCATCAGAGTCACAAATGATTTGCTCTTATCATTCGATCGTGGTTGTATCTCGCTATTGGTGTTACTCGATCTTAGTGCTGCATTTGATACTATTGACCACAACATTCTTTTAAATAGACTCAAAAATTATGTTGGCACTAGTGGAATTGTATTAGCATGGTTTAAATCATACTTATCTGGGCCCGGTTCCCCGATAACGCTCACTCTTAGCGCGCTAAGAAGACTCGAAAGATATATCTTACCAAAGTTGTTTATGTTCCTAAGTGTGTTCCCCGAACCATACCTTAGGAAGCTGCTTAAGATATACCTTCTTACGTGCGACGTTACCGGGTGCTGTCCGTGGCGATGGTGCTGAATTGGTTGATATTGATGGCTCGAGAATCAATTATTCTTTCGTGCAGGGGCTGTTTATGTGAGAAAGCGGTGTTCTTTATAAAAGAAGCACTTCAGAAATAGTTGAAATTGCATTTATTAGGACTCATGGGATATTATAAAAAATAATCCAAACTATAATAGCCTATAATAACCTAGCCTACATATTTTTAAATTGTATCATATATTGCTGCCATAATAACCATTTCAAATTTGTACGTGCTTTCTTCTCTTTTCCATTTTTGTTCGCTGAGGTGGAGCTGCGATGAAATATTGTTCTTGGAAATACTTTCCAGCATAATAATATTGTTTTTTTTGTTATTTAATAAAAGTGTAGGCCTACATCTCGGTGCTCGGCAGTGATCAAAAAGGGTTTAAACAGTGGATTTTGAATCTCTTCTTGTAAACTCGGAGATGTGGATTCAGACGGCAATTAAATTACCACACGACCTGTTTGTCAAAAAACAGTAGGTACTAATTTGGCTAGGGATTTTTACGCGGGTTGGTTGAGAAAAAACACTGATATTATGGATTCGGACGACACTAAAATCACAGACTCACCCCTATAAATGTTTAAAATACCATACAAGCCCATGAGAAACAATATTAGCGTCCGAACAGGACTTAACTGACAGTAGCCTTTGCTTTCACTGGCCTTTAAAAGCGCTTTTTAATTAAATTAATAATATTGTATAATAATATAATTAAAAATCTAACAACAATCAGTGTAATGACAATTTTATTCTTTGCATGAAAACACTTGAATTAGCCTAATTGAATACTGTCTGGGTGTATTAAAACTTCAGAATTATATTCGTATAGACCTGCAACAGTGATAAGGTAAAGCTAAGAGTGGTCCAGACCAACCTTACGAAAGTGTGACTTACAGAAGATATACTTAGCGTACGAACATGTCGGGAATCGTGCCATAATGTTAAGAGAGAGGTTAAGGAATAGGTTAAGAACTACTTAGCGATAAGAACGTTTTGGGGAACCGGGCCCTGACCGTTATCAGTTTGTAGCAGTAAATGAAGAAATGTCTTATCGATCACAAGTTCAGTATGGCGTACCACAAGGCTCAGTACTAGGACCGCTGCTGTTCACTCTGTACATGCTACCCTTAGGAGATATCATTAGGAAGCATGGAATTAGTTTTCACTGTAATGCTGATGATACTCAGCTCTATATTTCCTCACGCCCTGATGAAACTTACCAATTCACAAAATTAACGGAATGCATATCTGATATAAAAAATTGAATGACTAGTAATTTCCTATTACTTAATTCTGAAAAAAACAGAGATTTCTAATTATTGGACAAAAAACTTCCTCATGTAATAACCTAGAATACTGTCTAACACTTGATGGCTGCTCTGTCAAGTCTTCGTTGTACTTCTTATACTTTTAACACTTAGTATAATTAATCTTCACTCTCCTCATCGGAGTGAAGCTCTTCCGTTCCCCTTCACAATCTCTTCCATTCAGACATAATAAACTATTTCTACCTTGTTTGCTGATTTGCCAGGGGTGGTGTCACCAAGAATAATTAATTCTGAAAAAACAGAGATTTCTAATTATTGGACAAAAAACTTCCTCACGTAAAAACCTAGAATACTGTCTAACACTGGATGGTTGCTCTGTCAAGTCTTCATTGTCGGTTAGGAACCTGGGTGTGCTCTTTGATACCAATCTTTCATTTGAAAGTCACGTGAATAGAATCTGTAAAACCGCATTTTTCCATCTTAAAAATATATCTAAATTATGTCATATGCTCTCATTGACAAATGCGGAACAATTAGTTCATGCGTTTATGACCTCAAGGCTAGATTATTGTAATGCTCTACTGGGTGGTTGCCCTGCACGCTTAATAAACAAACTACAGCTGGTCCAAAACGCAGCAGCTCAAGTTCTTACCAGAACCAGGAAGTATGACCATATTAGCCCAGTTCTGTCAACACTGCATTGGCTCCCTATTAAACATCATATATATTTTAAAATATTGCTGATTACTTACAAAGCACTAAATGGTTTAGCTCCACAGTACTTGAGCGAACTCTTAACGCATTATAGTCCTTTACGTCTATTGCGATCTCAAAATTCCGGCCAGTTGATAATACCTAGAATATCAAAATCGACTGCTGGCGGTAGATCCTTTTCCTATTTAGCACCAAATCTTTGGAACAGTCTTCCTAACATTGTCCGGGAAGCAGACACATTCTGTCAGTTAAAAGTTAGACTAAAAACACATCTCTTTGACCTAGCATACACATAACACATTATAGACTTCTATAATTCAATGTTAGGCTGCATAGATTAGGTCAGTCGGAACCGGGAACACTTCCCATAAATCCTGATGTACTCATTACATCATAAGAAGGATGAAGAAGGATGTTCTCGAGCCACCAGGCATTGTTTTGTGCATATGGGCGGACGGAGCGCATTAAGGTTTTTCTGTTAGAACGGTGACTTGTTAACGGCCCCTAAGTTAATAACTAATGATCTTCGCAACGGAAGTGAATCAATCAATCAAAACTTACTTTAGCTGGACAATAACTTTATCCTAGAGCTGCTGTAAAGCCAAAACAATCTCTGTTACTGTAATTTCTTATTATCACTGTAAAGCTGCTTTGAAACAATTCATGTTGTTAAAAGCGCTATATAATAGAATAGAATAGACTTTAATTGTCATTGTGCAGTGGAACCATACAATGAAATTTGCTTGTGCAGCCTCTAAAACAATACTCACTTTCATATACACACACAATACATAAGATAAAAAAAATATAAAAAACATTCGCAGGGTTTTTGGAAACATGTAGTTCAAGTACTAAAACATATCACAAAGTTGCAGTTTGACCTCGACCCCTGTCTTATGTTGTTGAATGATGATTCTTCATACAACTTTACGTTAGTACAGAGAAGATTGTTAATGTCTGGTTTCACTGCTGCTAAAAAAACAATTATACAGCAATGGTTCACTCCTGACATGGATCTTAGAAGATTCTGGCTGCTGTCTTTTCAGTATATTGCTTGTTTAGAACGCAGCACTGCAAGGATTAATGGGGCTAGAATACAAACGGTCACTTATTGGAGTAGTACAGCCCAAGCTCTAAAAGAATTGTTTTAAATTGATGATGCATTATTTTGTGCTGTAATTGGCTGCCGGGGTTTATTTGTATGTTCCTTTTAAGTTACCCCTCCTTGTGTCTTTTGTGTGTTTTGTGTCTTTTTCTTTTATTGGTATTCATGCTGTCATCCAACATTTGTAATGTTATTATTTCAAATAAAATAAAACAATCAAAAAAAAAAAAAAAAAAACCTTCGCAGGGCATCCAACATTACATTGAAGTCACATTGATACCGCCTGCCAGATGGAAGCAGGGAGAAGAGATGGTCTGAGGGGTGTGTCTCATCCTGCAGAATATTATGTGCTTGGCGGAGGCAAAGGCAGCAGATCTTAAAGATATCATCCAGTGGGTGCAGGGGAAGTCCAATGATTTTTTCAGCAGATCTTATAATTCGATTGAGGGATTTCCTATCCTTCCCTGTGCAGTTGGCATACCATGCAGTCATACAGTATGTTATAACACTCTCGATGGAACATTAATAGAAGCTCTTAAGCAGCTCAGCAGACAGGTTGCTCCTTTTGAGTATTTGTACAAAGTAGAGCCGCTGTTGTGCCTTTTTGACCATGGCGGTTGTGTTTATCTCCAATTTTAGGTCCTCTGAGATCATAATACCCAAGAATTTAAAACAGGATACCTTTTCCACTTCCTCACCATTCATGATCAGTGGTCGAGGGTCCTCCTTACACCTTCTGAAGTCAACTATAATTGTCAGTCTGTCAGTAGTCAGTCTGTCAACTTCATCTCTGTAGGTGTTCTCGTCGCTGTTCGTGATTTCTCCCACCACATTTGTGTCATCTGCGAATTTTATCATTGTATTCGAGGAGTGGGTGGAGATGCAGTCATACGTGTAGATGGAAAAGAGCAACGGACTCAACACGCAGCCTTGCGGTACTCCAGTGCTGAGGGACAGGCTTGAGGATTGGTGTATCCTGATGCGTGTGTTGATAGTAATGTTTTCCACACAGGTCCTAATGAAACAGAGAACAGTAAAGGCATATTCAGGAGGTATAAACAATGGGGTGATCAGGCTTTTGCAGCCCCGAGACTCTGGAACAAGTTACCCCCTGATATTCGCACAATTACAGATGTAGCTCTTTTTAGGTCTAAACTCAAAAAATACCTGTTTAGAATGGCTTTTAATATGCAGTAGTGGTGTGACAATTTCCCTTTTCTGTTTCTATTCAACCTGTTCTGATTTTACTGTTTTATATGTTTTATTATTTTATTGTATGATAAGTTTTATTTTTAATCTTTGATGCATAGGCGTAATTCTATGGGGGGACAGGGGGACACGTCCCCCCCAATATTCAAAGAAGGACAATTTGTCCCCCCCAATATTTGATCATACTGTATGATTATGCGGGCAATATCGATGTTATTGCAAATACGTCTTTCTTTCCAGCTCCGAAAATATAAAATCCCGGCCGGTCCATTTCTAAAATCCATTCGACTGGCCTTACACTATACATTAACAAAACCTATTTCTCCTGAAATCCATGTCATGTTTTCCCCTATACCTTTAGTAGCTCGTGCACCGTCAGTGAGTTAGGAAAAAACAAACAGAAGAAGAGCGCGAAGTCTGACAGACATTTGGCACATATCTATGAATGGTAAATATCCTGTTTTTGGCTGACATAATCCCTTAGATAACGACCAGGTGAATTTCACTAGAATTTCGAATTGTAGAATTTGTAAATTTCGACTGTAATATTATACAGCTTGTATGAATGGGAGGGACTATTGACAAGCTAGCCGACAGCTAGCTAAGGTTACTGTATACACGCTAGCATGTAGCCTGGCTTTAAAGCAAACTGGGATAGCGGTCAGTGACAGGCTTGTCAAATGTACTGTACCAAACCCAGTTTTTACAGCTAACGTTAGCGTTTTGGGCCACGGTCCTGTTCTCCGAATTGGGTTATTATCTAACGTTAGCAAGTTATTTTAGAGTCCTGCCATTTGGTCTTTCTTACTTCACCATTTTCATCCCTTGGAATTGCGTTGCTGTTATATTTCACATTAGTGGCCAAAAATGAACAAGAGAAAGACTGCAGCAGCTGACATCCGTAATTTCTTTGGAAAGAAAAAGAAAGTAAGTTTCTGGAGATTTTAGGCATTTTTAACAGAGAAGTGAGAAGTAATTAATTTAATGTTCTAAGGTACCGGACACCAGACTGACATTAATAGCTCTTAACCCTTGTATGGTGTTCGGGTCTGTAGGACCTTTACTCTGTCCTCCTCCTGTCAGGCCTTGCTGTTATTGTGTGTGTGTGTGTGTGTGTGTGTGTGTGTGTGTGTGTGTGTGTGTGTGTGTGTGTGTGTGTGTGTGTGTGTGTGTGTGTGTGTGTGTGTTCTTGTATAGTATATGGTTTATGAGGACACAAATGTGTATAATGACTTGGGTATTACAACGTAAACATGGTTTATGAGGACATCTGTGTCCTCATAAACCAAACGGCTTAAAAAACATACTAAATGGTGTTTTTTGAACTTCAAAAAAGGCCAAAAGTTTTCTGTGATTGGTAGGTTTAGGGGTAGGGTTAGTGTATGGGATAGATTATACAGTTTGTACATTTGTAAAACCATTACGCCTATGGAGAGTCCCTGTATGAACCACATATCCGTGTGTGTGTGTGTGTGTGTGTGTGTGTGTGTGTGTGTGTGTGTGTGTGTGTGTGTGTGTGTGTGTGTAGTGTGTGCGTGCGTGTGTGTGCATGCATGTGAGAGAGTGATTGTGTGTAAGTGTGAGAGAGTGTAAGTGCAAAAGTGAGTTTTGTTTCTACCCCTGCCGTTTCCGCACAAGGTTACAATTCTTAAATGTGATTAACAAAGCTAAAGAGGAAATATTAACCATAAATGCTGTTTATATTGCTTGTAATTGGGATGAAGTAGCCTAAATATCTGTTGAGTATTTTAACATAAATTGTTTGATTATGTTGAATTAAAAACCCCAAAATGCAGCGGGTCCACCAGACCCACGAACACTGGCTGAATAACAAAAATATGAACACCACACAAGGGTTAACTGACATTCATTGTGAGTGAATGTAACGTTATAGGGTAATATGTGATAACAAGCCGCCCCTAAGAACAATGTTTAATTGCTGAAACAAAAAAGCAAAGTTTAGAGGAAAAAGAATATGTGGATCATGGCCATTCTTATGAGAATTATGAAGGGAAAAAGATGTTTAGATTTTTAGAAAATGTGATTTTTTTTTTAAGTATTGGGATAATCTCTAGACCAGTGGATTATTTAAGGCTGTCGTAATTGTGCATTCAAAACAAAGATATAGCTCTACTTATTGAAATGTTTTAAAAATATGAAACAATTACATAAATTTATCACAAAATAATTTGGTGGGAATATCTACATAAATTGTCATTAGACAAAGGACAATTTTAATTGTGCATGATCAGTGCCAGCCAGGGAAAGTGTTGTGGGATAAAATTGGTGACATGTTGTGGGAAATAAATGTGAAATAAAGAGGGGGGGACAGTTACCCCCGGGGGCTCTTACCAAAATAGGTTTGTCTGACTGTATTATTTGACTCATCCAGCAGAGCGAGTTTAGTGCAACTTTTTATGGTTGTCAATGTTAGGTGATCTATTGTGTAGCCTACTGTCTAATAGTACAATACAGGCCAAAAGTTTGGACACCTTCTCATTCAATGCGTTTCCTGTATTGTCATGACTATTTACATTGTAGATTCTCACTGAAGGCATCAATACTATGAATGAACACGTGGAATTATGTACTACTTAACAAAAAAGTGTGAAATAACTGAAAACATGTCTTATATCCTAGTTTCTTCAAAGTAGCCACCCTTTGCTCTGATTACTGCTTTGCACACTCTTGGCATTCTCTTGATGAGCTTCAAGAGGTAGTCACCTGAAATGGTTTTCCAACAGTCTTGAAGGAGTTCCTAGAGATGCTTAGCACTTGTTGGCCCTTTTGCCTTCACTCTGCAGTCCAGCTCACCCCAAACCAACTTGATTGGTTTCAGGTCCGGTGACTGTGGGTTGTTTCACACTTTTTTGTTAAGTACATAATTCCATATGTGTTCATTCATGGTTTTGATACCCACAGTGAGAATCTACGATGTAAATAGTCATGAAAATAAAGAAAACGCATTGAATGAGAAGGTGTGTCCAAACTTTTGGCCTGTACTGTATATGTTTGCATCATTCAGATAATCTGAATGTAAAATGCGCAAAATGTAAAAATACCAGATTATTATCAGATATCAGAAAGTTTTGATGTTACTCGTTTTGAATTACAGGTAGTGCAGAGTGACTTCAGTGTAGGTGACAGCAGGCAGGAAGAACAGGTAGCAACAGAAGAGCTTGGAAATACCCCAAATGAGACAGATGTCCAGACAAGAGTAGATGAGAACAGGCTAGATGAACAGGCATCAGCAGAGGAGCTAGGACATACCCCGAACCAGCCAAATGTCAAGACCATCCCAACACAAGTTCTTGCTGACAAAACTCTGTCTTTCCAGGAGAGGTGGTTCCGTGAAAATCCCTGGCTACATTACTGCCCAATGCGCAAGGCAGTTCTGTGCTTTTACTGCTGTAGGGCATTCAGAGGCAAGAAGCCAAAAATTACTACAAAGGCTGACTCTGCATTTATTAATGTTGGATTCAAGAATTGGAGGAAGGCTGTTGAAAAATTTGAAAATCATGGGAAAAGCCAGAGCCATAAACATGCAGTGACCACGTACATACATGAAGCCCAACCAATCACTGCAACATTATCTTGTGCACAAAAGAAACAACAAGAACAAGCCAGGGAAAACCTTTTGAAGATAGTTGGTGGCATACAGTATTTGGCGAGGCAGGGCAATGCTTTCAGAGGTCATGAGCAGAATGAAGGAAACTTTAAACAGCTACTTCAGTACAAGGCAGAGGATGATCCCAAGCTGGCCTCCTGGCTTGCAGGGAAACAGAATTTTACAAGTCCAATGATCCAAAACGAAATACTTCAGATAATAAGTAACTCTATTATCAAAGAAATAGCACAGGAAGTACAACATTTGCCTGTAGTGCAATATTCTTTGATCATTGATGGAACTCAAGATATTGCTGGGATAGAGCAAGAGTGCATATGTATAAGGTATGTAGGTGAAGATCTAGATCCTAGAGAAGAGTTTGTAGGGCTGTATGAAACTAACTCCACAACTGGAGAGAGCATTGCTAAAGTTGCCACTGACGTCATGCTCCGACTGAACTTGCCCATCTCACAGTTGAGAGGGCAGACATACGATGGTGCAGCCAACATGTCCGGTAAGGTACAGGGAGTACAGGCTCTCTTGAGAAGGGAGCAACCTCTGGCTCCATATATCCACTGTGGTCCACACTGCATAAACCTTGTAGCACAAATGACTATTTCAGCTTCATTCGTTGTCAGGAACTCGCTCGACGCGGTCAATGAATTAGGAAGCTTTTCTAACCAGTCTGGAAAATTTAAATCAATTTTCAGTGAAATAGCTAAATCTAATAGTGTAAGGTCTACCTCCCTGAAGCCATTATGTCCCACTAGATGGACCGTACGCACACCAGCCATCCAGTCTGTGCTCAGTCAGTACGACAGTGTGCTCACATCACTTGAAGAGATGGTGAACTGTAGTGTGAGGGAGACTGCATCCAGGGCTAATGGACTTCATGAGGTGTTCTTCAAAGGAAACACAGTCTTGGGGCTTAAGATGGCTGCAGATGTCATGTCAGCCCTAGAAACCCTGAATACCTCCCTTCAGAGTAAACGGCAGACAATCTCTGGTATGATGCTGGCTGTGGAGCATGTCAAAAGACATTTGGAGAACAGAAGAACAGAAGAGCATTTTGAAGGATTGTATGTGCAAGCCCAAGACATTGCCTCATCATTAGACCTGGTGCCCATCAAGATGCCCCATATCCGCTGCCCTCCAAAATGATTATCTGGACCAGCTGAGCCACATATTCACCCCTCTGCGGAGTCATTCTACAGAAGCCACTATTTCAACATGCTTGACACAGCTGCTCGGCAGCTTACACAGCGCTTTGATGAGCCGGGTATTCATACACTCAGAAGTTTGGAGAAGGTCCTTATGGATAATATCATCAAGAGCTACCCAGAGTTGGACCAAGTAGCTCTAAAGGTAAGGTTGCAAATGCATGTCCAAAGAATGTATTATTTGTATAGTACAGACAGTAAATATATGGTCACAGTTATGTTTAGTATAAAAAGTCATACAATTATTTTTATTGATTCATTTTTAATTTCGTCTTGCAGGTGCAGTTGTCGATGCTGAAGTCCACCTATCAGTACAGCAACTGTGGGGATGTGGTGGACCTGCTAAAGACCATGGTGCCTGAGGTCAGGAGTGGCATCTACGCTAATTTTAGTGTCTTTGTTTATCCCAAGGTTTTCCCGCAGCCTGCCGGATCCGGGCCGTATCCAGATCTGATGAAGGACCTTCGCCTGGACCCGATGTCAATGCAGTGCTGAAGTGCCAACTAGTCTCTCCCTACGGAGGATCCCTTTCCCACTCTACAGATAAAGCGTCATCGGGAAAACTCAATTTGCGTATCTACCCCGAATTAATAAAATAAAATAAAATTCTGAATCAAAACTGTAAGGAAACACCAGTAATTTGTTTAGGCTTGGTTTTTAGGGAATTCCAAACCTGCACACATCAACGCACATAACTATAGAACCCGTTCTTAATGCGCATCTGAACGCCATCAGCGTTTCTCACAGGTTCGCGTTTAAAGTCTGTGTAGAGAGAATGGTGTCGTCTTGGCGGCCCTAATTTAAAAACAAATGATCGTTGCGACGGAAGCGAATCAATCAAAACTAACTTTAGCTGGAAAATAACTTTATTAAAGAACCGCTATAAAGCCAAAACAATCTTACGTTAAATTATACATTTATCTCTGTAAAGCTGCTTTGAGACAATCTACATTGTTAAAAGCGCTATATAAATGAAGATGAATTGACTTGACTTGACTTGACTTGAGTCTTTTTAAACAAGTAGAGACACTCCTGAGACTTTTGCTTGTAGTTCCTGCTTCTTCATCACAGGCTGAACGAAGCTTCAGTGCTTTGAGAAGGCTAAAGACCTGGCTGAGAACCAATATGACGCAAAAGAGGTTGAACCATGTAGCTGTGTGCCATGTGCACAGAGATAGGTTGGACAGAATTGATAGAAAACAAGTCTGCAAAAGCTTAATAGCCATGTGTGACATCCGCAAGAATGTGTTTGGATCATTTTAATAAAAGTGTTAAGGGTAGCATGTTACAAAGTATGCACTGGTTCATTTCATATGAATATTTAAAGGGATAGTTCACCCAAAAATGAAAATTCTGTCATCATTTACTCACCCTCAAGTTGTTTAAAACCTGTAAGAATTTCTTTCTTCTGCTGAACACAAAAGAAGATATTTTGAAAAATGTCTGTAACCAAACAGTAGTATTTTTTTTTTTCCTACTATGGAAGTCAATGGGGTCCATCAACTGTTTGGTTACAGACATTTTTCAAAATATCTTCTTTTGTGTTCAGCAGAAAAAAGAAATTCATACAGGTTTGAAACAACTTGAGGGTGAGTAAATGATGACAGAATTTTCATTTTTGGGTGAACTATCCCTTTAAATTCAGCTTTGTGACTTAATAGCCTGTATGCTGATGCTGTAATCATTACAGGGTGAGTATACGTTGGTTTGACGATCAGATGTAATAAAATTCCTTGTTGTGTTGTTATACAATTACAAACATTTGGACTCTGACTTTTATTTTATTTTGATTTAAAAAATGTGTGCATGCGCCAACACAAAAAGTCCCACAGCTGTCCCCCCCCAATGTGTGATTGACAATTTCGCCCTTGCTTTGATGTTAAGCACTTTGGATACCTGATGGTTGTTGTAAAGTGCTATACAAAAAAATGTTGATTAATTGATTGATTGATTGATATTATGGATTTTTGAAAATGACCTTTCATGTAGTGTGTTACATAGCTCTAGATGAATTAAAACATACTGCAATGTTTTAAATCTGAAAGTGCACCGTATATAAAATTATTGTCTTTCAAAAGTAAGAGTCGACTCTGAGTCAATGAAATGAATCGTTTTTCAAACGAGTCATAAGCCGTTTCGCAGTGATGTCAAGACGAAACATTAGCATATTGCCCTCCCACTTATTGCGCGCGCAGACACCAGGGGAAACTCGAACTTCAGACCAGCAGCTGATCCCTGTGGACACTGGAGAGCATCATGTCCAGGAGACGCTGTACTCTATAATGTGAAGGTAAAGCTAGTGTTTTTCACTGCCCAAGGACGAGCATGTGGAGAATCAGAGGTTAAAGTTCATCTTTACCACGGTATCACAGCATTATAATCCTAAACCTTTGCTGTGTTCCCTTTATTTCACTGACAACTTCTTCTCAAATCTCAGAGTTCAATGCAGGATTCGCAAACCGCTTGCTCTTGAAAGATGGTGTTCAAAATACTTAGTTTTGAGTTTTATATTGTGTCGGTCTCCTGCTAACTGGCTAACTCACGTTATCACTGTCTTACTGAAATACTTCTGCTAATCAGCTGTGGTCCACGATTACCTATAACTGTGTCTATTAATGCAGATTGTCTGTCGTTCTCACTATTTTGAGGAAAGATTAAGCATGGAGCAAGGTTTGTTTTACCAATGTTTGTGTTACATCAGTTATTCACGCTAGAGCTCGGCTAATGTATGCACTGTTATTGATACAGTTTCCACGTTCACCGCAATAAATTATAAAAAAAAAATATCTATAAATAAATAAGTACAAGTAAAATAATGGGTTTGTTGATGGACATGCACTTGTTAATGCTGATGGTGAGGAATTACAGTTGCAACATCTCATAATGTACCTCAAACTGAGTAGAGTATCACTGAGAAACACTGAGTCCAGCTCGAGTTGGCCTTGCGATGGAGGTTCGGGTTGATTAACTAGCTCTTCCAGTGTCTCGTCATCTCACTCGCGCTCGGATTGATATGGTAAAATCGACGTCATTGTTCGTTACTGTGTTTAGTTTACAGTGTAGGAAGCCTCAGGACAGCTGACGTTGTTATGGCAATAGGCGTTTTTGTTTTTCGACACGCGCGCTGTACGCGGTAAACCAATCACAACAGACTGAGCGGTCTGGCCAATCAGAGCAGAGTAGCTCGCGGAAAGGTGGGATTTAGAGAGATTGATTCATCTGATGAGTCGTTTGAGAATCATTGAAAATGTGGTGATGTGCAAATGTATTTATGAGAAAATTTAACTTTTTTTTACCTTAGATGCATGTAAACCTGTTATAGGAGACTCCAAAACAACATTAGGAAACTTTAAAATAGCATAAAATACCATCTTTGTTTCTAGAAATGAATGAATGGTTTGGGAAATTGGGCCAACTGAACCATTTATAGTGTATTAGCAATCGAGAAAAACTGTAATGTCCAATGAAAAATGAATGTCCTGAAGCAAAAGTAGTTGAGAAGCAATGATCTATATTGTCTGTTTGAAGAGAAATGCATGTGTGAATGTCACTCACTCTTCCTCAAACACATGGAATTAGACAGTGAACAATAATATCACACCTCCATTTACAGTAAGTTTTGTGTGGTGTGTTTGTTCACTGCAGTGGCGTATGATGTGTTTTGAGGAGATTAGCAGTAACTCAGATGAATGATTGTGTGTCAAGTGTTTAGACTCCTAAAAGAAGCAATCAAAGCGTGTGTGAGAGTCTCAGCCGCTTCATTACCATGGCGAGAGTGTCAGTGAAGTGAGAGAAGCACACTGATTTGTAGCCTATTTGTCACGTCATTATTTCATGTGCATTTCTGAGAAGCAAGAATGAAAAACATAGAAGACAGAGCAACAAAGTCACCTGGAGAGAAGCTTCAAACACAGACAAACACACACACTGCTTATCAGCCCCTTGTAAATGAGATTCAACTCAAGCTCAGAATTCAATGATTACGACAGAATCAGTCATTGATGAAGTAAATCAGTCAGATGCTCAGAAACACAAAGTCTCTAAATTGTATTACAGTTTTTTCCAACTGCTTACACACATTTTCAAAACTGTCACCTTTTTTCAAAACTCTACACACAATTCCCAAAACTGCACACACAAAATGCAAAATGCCTCACATCTCCTTCAAAATGTAACACTGTATTCAAAATGCCATAAACACATGTCAGAATGAAGCATTTGCATGAAATGGCAAACACTTCTTTCATAAGTTCATGCAGTCACCAGTGCTAAGCTACGCTTCATCTCTTCTCCAGGCTGGGTCTGGCCACAATACTTCGTCCACATCACAAGATACATTTTCTTTTGCCAAACATCGAGGGAAGTATCTCCTAGCATGGTGTATCAAACCTTGGACAGAGGCAACCTCTATGTCCCTACATGCGTCCTCCATTGCCTGGAGATTGTGGTGGTGTGTGTGTGTGTGTGTGTGTGTGTGTGTGTGTGTGTGTGTGTGTGTGAGCTCAGGTGCTTGATTGTTTAAAAATGTGCACAGAGTCCAAAGTTTGAAGAAAAGCTGCTGAAAATTTTTCCTTCAATTCTTAATTCATAAAAAAATTATTTATTCCATCAGTCTCTGCCGCACAGATGAAAGAGGGGAAAAAGCAATTTGCCAGTTTGCATTGCATTTTTACCACCGATTATATCAACGTACTGTCTGCTTTGATGAAGAGATTAATCTTGTTTTGATGGAAATATGTCAGTATTAGCAAATGTGATCGACACAATTTATCATTTCGGACAATCGTACAGCTCGAATGTTCTCTCATGACAGCTCCATCGAGAGGAGCTCGGCCCAAAACGGCACCTGTTGTTCACCGCATGACCTTCTAATTTTCTAATTCAATTTCGTCTCCGAGCCGCTCTGCCTCCGCGATCAGCAGCCAGTAATAACAATTACTGTGACCGACTCAACCTGCACCTTACTTAAATCAGAGCAAGTACAGCTTTATTACTCTGCCCTGTTAAATCAATCTACATCTCGGCATAATAAGGCCCTAATCAGGTAGCAGAAAGAATAATAGGTTGTCACGCATGAGGAAAAATAGGCAATCATGAAATGTTTTCTTTAATTAGGCTGTGAGGACTGGAAGGGCATCAAGAGGAGCGCCTGATCATTTATCATCAGTGCAGGGGGAAATTACTTCACTTACTGGGAAAGAGAAAGAGGGAGAGATTTGTCAAATGATAAAGGTGAGGACAGGGCCTGGAGTCCTTCAGTGATGCTTTAACGTTTGCATGATGAAAAATTCAGCTCAGCAACTGGAAGAGTCTCTGGTTAAATATGGCCTGAGTGTTTAATCCCGTTCTGAACAATGTCATATACAGAAGCGATACAAGTGGATCAAGATCCAATTTTGGTAACGCTTTAGATTACAGCCTGGAAAGTACTGCATAATTAAAGCGATTTTACAGTGTAACTTTCGGTAATTATAGTGTACCCATAAAGTACTTGCATGTATAAGGGAACAATTTGGGGTAACAACCAGGAGAATAAAAAAAATATTTATATTGAAAGTATTACTAAGGGGTACTTATTTTACTATTATGATACAACAATCTTACATTTGGGAGCAATTTAGCGAGAACATACACTGCATACCTTTTTGTAATAACGGTGTACCAATACATACTGTAATAAAAATGACAGGGTGCATATCTATGCATTTATACAGTAATCTGTAATTGTTTCATGTAGTGGTGCTCGTTACCCTCTTGTTCCTTGTAGTTACAGGGTAAGTACAATAAAAATACATACACAATCTTATATCACTGATTCGGAACCCTTTATTTGAAAACAACTTAATTCAAAACAGATTTACAATACTTCTTTTTCGTTTAAAACTGCTTTTTTAAATCAACAATTAAGTCTTGACCGAAAGTAGCATTTTGTCCCCCCTTTTTTCTCTTCCTTGGCTTCTTCCTTTTTTAGCGCAATTTTCCACCGGACAAAATTGCGATTGTTAACTCATGATTTCTGTTCTGTCTGTGCGCACCAATCTTGCACTTCTATCTACTCCTCAACCAGACCACCTAGAGACTTCGGGTTTTCGGCATTATGTTAAGGAAGGTCTAATCTCGGGAATGCACAAAAAAAATCCAGGAAAAGATTTACTATCTCTTAGTGCTGTGATCCCATGACGTCAGAAAATTGCGCTAGAACACTCACTGAGTTTTTATTACTTGTTTCCTCTTCTTTTTCTTTCTTTCCAGTGATGAATCTGAAGAAGAAATCATGTCTCTTGCTATTCTGTATTATGTATTAAAAGAAAATGCAGTACACAAATACGTCCTCACCATTTACTCATCTTTTACCCTCATGCCATCCGAGATGTATACAACTTTCCTTCTTCAGATTAACACAAAAAGGTTTTTAAATTTTTTTTAAATACATCCCTGGGAATACATATAATATATATTGTGTTCCTAAAAGTTGGAGCATCAAACAGCACATACTGCAATGACTGTAGTAATCCATACGACCCCAATGGATGGACCAGTATCTTCTGAAGTGAAACGATAGTTGTTTGTAAGAAAAATTACAATATTTTAAACTTTTTAAACTGTAGACTATCTATTCATACCAACTGCAATAAGTTGTTTTTCCAAATAAAGTTTTCAGAATCAGTGATATTAGATTTGTATGTATTTTTATTGTACTTACCCTGTAATTACATGAAACAAGAGGGTAACATGCACCACTTTAATTTACGGCCCGCAATGTCACACTTACCCTGTAACTACACGAAACAAGCGGGTAACAAGCACCACTACATGAAACAATAGTATCTTTCCCCAATATTTAAGCAAAAGTTGCAATTGTTTTAGTTTTCAGTGCACTTTTCTTAAAAAGATTACTGTATAAATGCATAGATATGTACCCTGTAATTTTTATTACAGTATGTATTGGTACACCGTTATTACAAAAAGGTATGCAGTGTATGTCCTCGCTAAATTGCTCCTAGATGTAAGATTGTTGTATCATAATAGTAAAATAAGTACCCCTTAGTTCTATAATACTTACTAATACTTAAATATTTTTTTTTATTCTCCTGGTTGTTACCCCTTTATTATTCAAACTTTACATATTGTTCCCTTATATTTACATGCAAGTACTATATAAGTACACTACAATTACCGAAAGTTAAGCTGTAAATTTGTCTTAATTACACAGTACTTTCCGGGCTGTAATCTAAAGCGTTACCAAAATGTCGCTGTAAAATAACGGTAATCTACTGGCAGCTGTGGTTGCCAGCAATGTACTGTTAATTCACAGCCCTTTATCGTTAATTTACAGCTCAAACAGTTCGAGTTCAAAAACTAGTATTTATACTGATAGTACTGTGAACTTACTTCATTTGAGTCCACTGAAAATTAATATCTCTTAATATAAAACTGCAAACACCTAGGGCCCTATTTTAACAATCTGAAACGCAAGTATCAAGCGCAAAACGCAAGTAACTTTGTGGGCGGGTCTTGGGCGCTGTTGCTATTATACCGGCAGGATAAATGACTCTTGTGCCCGACGCAAATCTAAAATGGGTTGGTCTGAAGTAGCTTCATTATACATAGGTGTGGTTTGGGCGTAACGTGAAATAAACCAATCAGAGCGTCATCTCACATTCCCTTTAAGAGCAGACGTGCTTTTTCCATGGCGGATTGCTATTGTAACAGCGGATTTGCCAGACAGACGCCAGGAGTGGTTCACAGCCGAGGAGAGCAACGCTCTCGTCAGGGCCGTAAAAGAGAGAGAAGTTACATTGGGGATGGAGAAACCCACCCAAATTAACTTAGGTTAAACAGGCGTATGATAATTTGGGTAAATGTGTAAGCTAGATGTATGCTTTTATAATAAATTATAAATTCTATCTATCTATTGTAATAATGTATGATTTGCAAAAATGAAAACTGCTGCTTCTGTGTAGATGAAAGAATCTAACGCATTCTCATCCTAGGCCGTCATATACTGACGCTTTTGACATTTCGTCTACATCCAACGCACATGGCACCCTTTAGCGTCAATATGACACGCACAGAGCTTTGTTCGGTTATGGTTAGGTTTAGGTCTTTTAGGTGCAAAATAGCACCAGGGAACGTTTGCGCCGGAACACGCCTCCTCTTTTTCTTGCCTGTTTCGTGGATTACTCTCTTGCCTCTGACCCCTGCCTGTTTTGTTTTGTTTGTTTGTTTGTTTGTTTGTTTGTTTGTTTGTTTGTTTGTTTGTTTGTTTGTTTGTTTGTTTGTTTGTTTGTTTGTTTGTTTGGACTGCCTACCTGTGTTTTGACCCATTGCCTGTACTTTGGATTACGCCTTTGGATTGCCCATAATAAAAGCTGCATTTGGATCTCACCTTCGAGTCTTGGAGCAGTTCATGACAGACAAACAAACAAAACAAAACAGGCAGGGGTCAGAGGCAAGAGAGTAATCCACGGAACAGGCAAGAAATCCAAAAACCAAGAGACAGGAAACCAGGGAAAATGCTCAGAAATGCAGTGTGACACAAACAAAACTTCGCTGTGAGTGAATGACTGAACATGGTATAAATAGGCTGAGACTAACCGGGTGATGAGACACAGGTGAATGCAATCAGTGATGATGAGTCTGGACAATGAGTTATGGGAAATGTAGTTTGTGAGGGAGTGATAATAGTCTGGTGTGGAGTTCCCTCTGGTGGCTCTCAAGGGCACTCCAGCTGGTGACCGTTACGATATTACTGTTTTTCCTTGATTTTACGGTAATCTACTGGCAGCTGTGGTTGCCAGTAAATTGCTGTTTTTGTACAGTTTTATGCCTTAAATTAATTTACAGTTGATTACTGTTAAATTACCCTTCACTCGGTTTTTATTTAATTTAACACTTTTAACCCTTTTAACCCCACTGCAAAATCTCCAGTTTTAAATGAACACTTGTGTGTCCACACTACCGAGTGTTGGAGTAACACTGAAGCAATGATATAATTCAGTGATTAATTAACTGATGACTGAGCATTAGTGATGAACACCTGATGTTAACAAGCAGAATCACTGAAGGACAGAGGAACAACAAGAACATAAAAAATTGCAACACAAGAACTACAGCTAACTTCAGCCATAGAATACATTAAATCTCTCAAGATCTCAGCAGAGGAGGATTAAACAACTCCATAAACAGCATTACAGCTTCACTAACCAGATATACTTTATTTATTTGTTCATACGTCTACAGAAATTCCTATTGAGAATTAACAGAGGTTTAGATGTTGTTTTGTTTCATTTGACATTACCATTATGGAGATCAGTGTTTGCTTTAGTTGGACTCTTGACCCTTGACTTTAACACTAGCTTTTCTTTGGCTGCTGTAACTGTGTGTTTTTAAGACACATTTGTTGTGGCAAAAACAAAGCCAATAAAAATGAGATTAGGTGTTGCTGATTATGATGTCATCAGATAATGTTTAGATCACAGATCTCATCCCGTGTCTAATTCCTTATCAAAAAGTGTGTTCTTTTAAGTAAGCAATAAGGTATGAGAGGCTGTGCTGTATGGTGAATAAGTAATGGCTGAAGGGCGTTGTTAGGCATGACGCGAAGCGGAGTGCCTGCAACCCCTTCAGCCATTACTTATTCACCATACAGCACTGGGAGCCATGGGCGATTGGCACACCTGGACATCAAGCACACCTGCACACCTGGACATCAAGCACACCTGCACACCTGCACATCAAGCACACCTGGACATCAAGCACACCTGCACACCTGCACATCAAGCACACCTGGACATCAAGCACACCTGCACACCTGCACATCAAGCACACCTGGACATCAAGCACACCTGCACACCTGGACATCAAGCACCTGCACATCAAGCACACCTGCACATCAAGCACACCTGAACATCAAGCACACCTGGACACATACATATCAAGCACACCTGCACACCTGGACAACTGGACATCAAGCACACCTGCACACCTGCACACCTGCACACCTGCACATCAAGCACACCTGCACATCAAGCACACCTGCACATCAAGCACACTTGCACATCAAGCACACCTGGACATCAAGCACACCTGGACACATACATATCAAGCACACCTGCACACCTGGACAACTGGACATCAAGCACACCTGCACACCTGCACATCAAGCACACCTGCACACCTGGACATCAAGCACACCTGGACATCAAGCACACCTGCACATCAAGTACACCTGGACATCAAGCAAATCAAGCCATCAAGCACACCTGCACATCAAGTACACCTGGACATCAAGCACACCTGGACATCAAGCACACCTGCACATCAAGCACACCTGCACATCAAGCACACCTGCACATCAAGCACACCTGGACATCAAGCACACCTGGACACATACATATCAAGCACAACTGCACACCTGGACATCAAGCACACCTGCACATCAAGCACACCTGCACATCAAGCACACCTGCACATCAAGCACACCTGGACATCAAGCACACCTGGACACATACATATCAAGCACACCTGCACACCTGGACATCAAGCACACCTGCACATCAAGTACACCTGGACATCAAGCACACCTGGACATCAAGCACAACTGCACATCAAGCACACCTGCACATCAAGCACACCTGGACATCAAGCACACCTGCACATCAAGCACACCTGGACATCAAGCACACCTGGACATCAAGCACACCTGCACATCAAGCACACCTGCACATCAAGCACACCTGGACATCAAGCACACCTGCACATCAAGCACACCTGGACATCAAGCACACCTGGACATCAAGTACACCTGCACATCAAGCACACCTGGACATCAAGCACACCTGGACATCAAGTACACCTGCACATCAAGCACACCTGGATATCAAGCACAACTGCACATCAAGTACACCTGGACATCAAGCAAATCAAGCCATCAAGCACACCTGCACATCAAGTACACCTGGACATCAAGCACACCTGGACATCAAGCACACCTGCACATCAAGCACACCTGCACATCAAGCACACCTGCACATCAAGCACACCTGGACATCAAGCACACCTGGACACATACATATTAAGCACATCAAGCACACCTGCACATCAAGCACACCTGGACATCAAGCACACCTGGACACATACATATTAAGCACATCAAGCACACCTGCACATCAAGCACACCTGGACATCAAGCACACCTGCACATCAAGCACACCTGGACATCAAGGTGTTTTAACACGACAGGTTCTCAGCCGTATGGCGTTCGGGCATTCTCGTTCCCAAAGCGTCATCGACGCAGCGTAAGTTCCCTCGAAAGGGAACTAGGGTTACAGTCGTAACCTGAGAGGTTTTTTATTATTTTACAACAAACTTGGTCATGATGTTCAGTTTTTAACTCTCTTGGCATGATGAATGCATTACTGATACTTAAGGTTGGTTTATAACAATTATCTCTATCGCTTCAGTAGAAGTCAATGGAAGATCCCCATCATGATACCGGACTAAATATGCTTTGATTTGGGTCTCCAGTCAGATAATCAATCATCTTCACCACTAATACATAAATAATTTTCCACTGCAGATTAAATATTTGTTTTATGTGACAAAACCTTCAAAATTCTTAAAAGTCATGCTGGTTTAGGGTTAAACACACACACACACACACACACACACACACACACACACACACACACACACACACAGACACACACACACACACACACACACACACACACACACACTCACACACACACACACACACACACACACACACACACACACACACACACACACACACACTCACACACTCACAGACACACACAGACACACACACACACACACACACACACACACACAGATACAGACACACACACACACACACACACACTCACACACTCACACACTCACAGACACAGACACACACACACACACACACACACACACACACACACACGCTCACACACTCACACACTCACAGACACACACACACACACACACACACACACACAGACACACTCACAGACACACACACTCACTCACACACTCACAGACACACACAGACACACACACACACACACACACACACACAGACACACACACACACACACACACACACACACACACATACACACACACACACACACACACACACACACACACTCACAGACACACACAGACACACACACACACACACACACACACACACAGACACAGACACACACACACACACACACACACACACACACTCACACACACACACAGACACACACAGACACACACAGACACACACACACACACACACACTCACACACTCAGACACACACAGACACACACACACACACACACACACACACAGAGACACAGACACACACACACACACACACTCACACACTCACAGACACACACAGACACACACACACACACACAGACAGACAGACAGACACATACACACACACACACTCACACACTCACAGACACACACAGACACACACACACACACACACACACAGACACAGACACAGACACACACACACACTCACAGACACAGACACACACACACACACACACACACACAGACACGCTTACACACTCACACACTCACAGACACACACACACACACTCACTCACAAACACACACACAGTGCGGAGTTTCTATTGATTCTGTTGTCTTTATATGAAGACTAACCCTCACTCAGACCTTTTTGCATTTTTATGTTTTCATTATGACATTAGATATTATGTTTATTTGTCTGTTTTCCTCGTAGGGAGGCATTCAGTTTATACCATCATTGTGGGAACGTTTGGCACGACCCGAAACAAACACACACAATCCTCGGCTGCAACGCTTGAGTGACCAACAAACTCAAATCTCACAGCAATAAATCATCCCAGCTTTCATCCACTAATATTAATGAATGGGCATTTATCATCTAATCAACACAAAATGATGACCTGAGAAAGAGATCTCAGTCTCAGTCTGTCTCTCTGTCCGGCATGATGGATTATATCCTTAAACTGTTATTACACCTTTAATGCTCTCAATGACACTCTGATCACTTTCCTCTCTCTCTCTCTCTCTCTCTCTCTCTCTCTCTCTCTCTCTCTCTCTCTCTCTCTCTCTCTCTCATTTCTCTCTCTCAATTCAATTCAATTCAATTCAAATGAGTTTTATTGGCATGACTGTGTAAAGTAGCACAATATTGCCAAAGCAATAGACATATACAAACATATACATACATGTTGATACATAAAAGTGAACAATAAAAAAAAAAAAAAAAAAAAAATACATTTCAATATTATGCATAAATATATCACAATGAAAAAAATAATAATAATAAGTACAGAGAGCAGTTTAAGGGAAGAGGGTTCAGCCCTTGTCCCTCATATGATGGCAGGAAGACACACACTGCGCTGCCAGGAGAACACACTCTTCTTTCTCTCCCAGAATATAAGACAGTTTGTCTGTGAGGCTCGCTTGTTGGAATTGGGGTAAAATCTGAGCTATTCGTGTGAAATAAGAGTCTCTGATGTGTTTGTACTTGCTGCACTGGGTGAGGAAGTGCAGCTCGTCCTCCTCGACTCCATCAGTGCAGTGTGAACACAGTCTGAGCTCTCTGGCTCTCCAGCTCGGCTTGTGTCGGCCCGTCTCCACACACAGACTGTGGTCACTAATGCGATACCTCGTCAGGAGCTTTCTCTGACCATAGTTACTGATCTCGGTCAGGTATGGGGCCAATTTATAATCAGACTTTATTTTGTGGAAGTATTTTAATTTATTTACTTCTGTGACCTTTATCTGCTCTCATTTATCTCTCTCTCTCTCTCTCTCTCTCTCTCTCTCTCACTCTCTCTCTCTCTCTCTCTCTCTCTCTCTCTCTCTCTCATTTCTCTCTCTCTCTATCTCTCTCTATCTTTAAACAAAGTTAATGGGAGTGAATCACTAATAATAGCTTACATCAGTAAATAGAGTTGTTGTACAGTATTACAGTTTTTTTCGATTGCTAAACGACAGTGGGCACAACTGGAGTCACATGTGCAAAACTCTAACTACAGTCTGCACAGCAGCAGTTCATGTGGACCAAACTCTAGTTCGTTTTTCATCGCTTGAACACAGTTTTCAAAACTCTACACACTTATCCCATGACTTTAACCACAACCTGCACAACACTGTGGATTTACAGCACTTTGTTCAAATGCTAACACACTGCTGTCAAAACTGTGAACCACACATTCAAAACAGAATAGATTTCAGCCTTGTGCTTTTCAAACACTGATGACTGCAATTTCAGCTGAAAGGCTCCCATACACAAAATAAATATATTTGAAATATATTTCTGGAATATATGCAAATATTCGAAATTGGCCCAATAAATATATTTTAGTTAAATATATGTAAATATATTTCACACTTACTGTAACATCATATACTTTTGTTACATTTCATAATATATTTCAAAATGATACATATAAGTGACCAACAATGCAAATATATTTCAATGTATTTGGAATATATGCCACATATATTTTCGACACTTTACATAAAATATATTTCAATATTTTTGTTTTTTTTTATGTATGGGTGGAGGTGGAAAGTGTTTGGTCACCACCCACATGACCAAATGTCTCTTTTGGAAGCCATGCGTGCCGGATGTGAGGACACGACTGCCAGGGATGGATGAGGCACTCCAGAAGGTTCTTCCCCAGGTGCATGACAGAGAGAACATTAGATGTGATGTTGATGAAAACCTGTGGCCTGATGCTAGAGAGAGGCAGGATTAGCCCCTCAATTATTTGTTCGAATTACAGTATGTACTTTTAGTTTCTACCTTTTTTTTCTCATTACTGTAATTCCGTAAATTACTACAGACTATTGAAGCAAACTGCTAATTTTCATTTACCTTAAAGAATTGTTATGTTCTAAATATTTAAATAAATCATGTGAAAGAATGTCACTCTTTTCTTTGAAGAAAATATTACTTTGTATGAAGTCACTGAAATTGTTCAAACTGTAAAGATGAAAAGTTTGTATTTTCTGTATTGGTGTTTGATGCTAGTGTTTTACTCTCAGTGTGTTCTGAGTGGCAGTGTGTGTTCTCTCAGTGAGGGTTGTGCAGAGTGTTTGGCTGCACTGAGCCTGTTTTGAGCCGTGTGTTAAGAGTTGTGTTGCTTGGAGTGAGTTTTGCAGGTGATGTGAACTGTTCAGCTCAGGTGACTACCAACAGGTAGTGCAGACTGTAGTTAGAGTTTTGCACATGTAGCTCCAGTTGTACTCACTGTCGTTTAGCAATCGAAAAAAACTGTAACATGCAGTGTCTCTGTTTGATTTTAGACTGAACGCATGAGGAGCTGATAAACATATTCAATAAACACAAATCCATAATATGACATACATGAGTCAAAATAAAGAACTGAGTAAATTAATGTAAAAACAAGTCAAATCCCTGATAAGACACAATAATGACCTCTGACTGCACCTTCATCATCATCATCATCATCATCACCAGTCTACTCTAACCTAGTTCAGTATAATCACCCGCGCATGTGTCCTTGTGTTTTATTCTGAATGTGTTCTTTAGCCTCATCATCAGTTGTGAATGTCATGAACTCTCTGTGAACACTAGAGGTCAGTAAAAACCCGTTTCATTTCTGTGTTCATGTCTCTTTATGTTGAGATTTATTATTTCATTTATTATTTCTGTCACTGCACATATGCTGTGAATTCAGTTCATTCTGTAATGATCCTTCTTCATTTCTGCATTTGTAAATGAAGTAAATAATGTTTACTTGTTTTGTTTGATGTTTTATTTATTAATAATAGTGTTCATTTTTTTATTATTCATTTATTACTATTTTATGTAAAATAATATAAAATGAAAAAAAGTTTGGGTTATATTATTTATAGTTAGCTGTATGTAAGGTGTTAGTGTTGTGGATGTTGTCTGGGCATTACTATACATATATCAATTATACTATATTTACGTTGCTAAATGTTCTAAAAGAGATTTTTAGCACATTGTCTGTAAAAAAAAATGGTGCAATGAGATCAAATAGTGTTGTTTGGACATTTAATGGCCATTCATGGGTTTATTGTGCTGTTGACTGTGTTGTCTACTGAGTGTTCAAATCACTAACCGTAAATATGAGCAATAATAATCGTGATGCTTGACTTAGCAAACAACACTAAATATGCTAATCCTTTCACTCTTGGGAGTAAACAACTAAATTCATCTTAATTTGACTAATTAATGCAAGACTTGACTTTCTCATTAACCCATCACATGCAATGATATTATACTAATGCCTTTAATTATCTAACCAGTCTAATTACTTCTAATTGCGTCTGTCGATTTGGGACAGTTTAATATTTATAGAGCAATTCATTTCTTTACAATTAATAATGTATTGATCCTAGAATTAAGATGTTCAATAACTCAGTGGTGACATTGATCAGAGGAAAGCTATGGTACAGATACTGGTGACTGACCAGATTTAATCCAAAAACTCTACCAGATAAAAGACAAACACACACACACACACACACACACACACACACACACACACACACACACACACACACACACACACACACACACACACACACACACACACACACACACACACACAGCATTAATTAAAGGTTCCTGTCTGTTTATGTGTGAAAGTGTGTTGTTCAGTGTGTAACGGCACATCAGCTCCACCAGAGGGAGCAGCAACTCACAAATCAGACTCCTTTTACCCATCCCATAATGGATACAATATTTTACTCAAAATTGAAAGATATTGATGATAAAAAATAATAATAATAATAAAAAAATATATTGCTTGTTTTTTTTACAAATTCACAAGGAAGGGAACATGGGCTGAATTTAAATCATTTCACTACTTTGGTTTGAGTGGATGTTCATTTTGTAACTTCTAAAATGAAAAACATCCTTATTCCTTAATATTACTTTCCTTTACATTTCACTTTCTTAACAAACAAAAGCCAGTTCCTTAATGTCATCACCAAATAGGAAGTGACATTTTTATGGAAGGAAAACAGCAGCACAAACATCAGTAAGTATTATCAATGGATTTGATGAATTCTGTGATGTTAGTAGGTTTGTCTCTCCTAAACATTCATCATCATTTTGATTGAAAAGATGTTGATTAACAATATGAGAATGTTAACTTCAAGTTTACTTTATCTCTTGATCAATGTTCTTCTGTTCATTTTCTTGTCATTATGTAAATATTCATATTACAGTTTTTTTCAATTGCTTACACACAAAATTAAAAATTTGGCTCATTGTGTCAAAACTCAACACACAAGATTTCTTGACACAGCACTTGGAGATCAACATCTAACTGCCAATGCAAAATAACATTCTGCAATCAAAACGTAACACTCTAACTTGAAAAGGCCCTCTTCGGATCGATAGGAAACACACATGCACATGCAATATAAACAGTCAAAGCAAACACAACACACAGGTCAACTGTACTCAAGACACTGCCTACATTTGTAGTCTGTAAACCGTGTTTATTTCCACAACCAAAACTCAGTGTACAGGTGCAGAACTACTATAAGTATTGAACATCTGGTGTAGGTGTTTCTATTGCAGGTCCATGTCAGGGATCTCGTCGTCGATTGGGGTCGGGCCACAGCACCTCGTCCACATCACAGGCAATGTCTTCCCTTGCCAGGCAACGGGGAAAATATCTCTGTGTGTGGCGTATCCACCCATGGATCGACCCCACCTCGATGTCCCCACATGCCTCCTCCATCGCTCGCAGGAGCGGCACGCGTACATGTGGTAGGCGGTCATAGACCTTCCACCGCCATGCCGAAAAGAATTCCTCGATCGGATTTAGGAACGGGGAATAAGGGGGCAGGTGCAACACTATGAAATGGTCGTGGTTGGCAAACCAGTCCCGGACCAGAGCAGCCCGGTGGAAACTGACATTATCCCAGATGACAACAAACATGGGCTGCCCTGGTCTGTCCTGTGTGACCACAGCATGTAGTGCATCGAGAAATGCCAGTAGGTGTGCAGTGTTGTAGGGTCCTAGGGTGGCATGGTGATGGAGGACCCCTTGACCACTAATGGCGGCACACATGGTGATGTTGCCCCCGCGCTGCCCGGGGATGTTCACGATGGCCCTTTGGCCGATGATGTTCCGGCCCCGACGTCTGGTTTTTGCCAGACTGAACCCAGCTTCATCTATGTAGATGTACTCATGTTGCTGCGCTGCCGCATCGAAGGCCAGGACAGTCTGTAACAGAACATGCATATACCAAAATGTCACTATTGTGTTCCTGAATACAGCGGTACTGCCTCTACAATGTCGCACAATGACTGTTGATTGGGTTGGACACATTCGGATATCACCAAAATGTTGGCAGTGTCCCTCCAACCACTGCAAAAAATCTTGTCTTAAAAATCTTGTTCTATTGGCAAAAAAAAGTCAAATTTATCTTGTTTTCAGGTAAAACAATCTAGATGGTTAGCTTATTTTACATAAAAACAAGATAAATGTGACCTTTTTGCCAATGGAACAAGATTTTTAAGTTTTTTTTTTTTTTTTGCAGTGCAATGGAAGGGGGGCGACTGCAAGGTATATATCCATGTAAACACACAACTGCCATTGTAGTGGTACTGTGGCACTCACCTGCACATAGTCATAGCGAAGGTTCTTGACTGCAACACTGTTCCTCTCAAATGGAACCTTGTAAAGTTGTTTCATGCTGACGTGGTGTTCCCGCAGGACCCGGGCGAGTGTCGTCGTACTGACACTGTGCACATTGTGGAAAATTGCCTGGTCTTCGAGGATGCGCTCACGCAATTGGCGCAGGGTGATGGTGTTGTTTGCCACCACAAGGTTGACAACGGCCAGTTCCTGGGCATGGGTGAACACTCGTTGCCTCCCTCCCACGGCAGGTCGCCTGGCAGTTCTGCAAACAATGCATGATTAGTGTCGATGGTTAGGTTCTGTTCCCCATCCCGTACTGTCATACTGTACGTGGTGAAATACTGTATAACCAGATTCAGCCAGAACGCTGATGCACAGCAAATTTGAAAACGCAAATTTAACACTCTCAGAGTTACAGTCAAATTATGTAACACTCCCCCAGGGTTTATATGTAAACCACTGTAAAAGTGTTAAATTACTGTAACACTGGAAAATCTACACTAACACTAGACAATTTGCTGTGTGGGTACTGTGCAGTCCTTTGGCGTTAATTCAGGACATACCTGTTTTCTTGTCGGTATGTCCGAATGATGCTGGCTACCGTGAAGCGGCTGAGGTTGGGCCGGACCCTCTGCCCGGCCTCCCTCATAGTCAGGCCATGGTTGATGACATGGTCCACCACAGTGGCCCTGATGTCGTCAGTGATAGTTGTGCGTCTGCCTGGTTCCCGTTCAGGTTGGTGCCATTCTCCTCTCCCTCTTCCCACGTCTCTTCCTCGTTATCCTCTCCCTCTTCCCCCATCTCGTTCTCCTCTCCCTCTTCCCCCATCTCGTTCTCCTCTCCCTCTTCCCCCATCTCGTTCTCCTCTCCCTCTTCCTCCATCTCTTCCTCGTTCTCCTCTGCCTCTTCCCCTGTCTCTTCCTCGTTCTCCTCTCCCTCTTCCTCCATCTCTTCCTCGTTCTCCTCTCCCTCTTCCCCCGTCTCTTCCTCGTCTTCTCCTTCCCCTGGTCCTTCGGCCTCCATATTCGCAATTGTATCACGACAGGTGTGCATACCTGAGTTCTATTTATAGTGCTACAGCTGTGACTGATTGGTGTTCAATTACCGGTTAAGTGTTTTACTGTGTGTGCGGGGGTGTTGCTATTGTCGCATGTGTTTTTATTATTGAATGGATGTGCTGTATGCAAAGTGTTTCCTCATTTTCCAACGTGTGTAACATACAACACTGTGTGTGTAGTGTTTTGCACCGTGTGTTGCACAATTGTTTGCAGTGCAATGCCTACAATGTGTTTATTCATTTGGTGCCTGTGTGTAAGACATGCATGCAAATGGTACGGTTTTGACGCTTTGATCTGGGCATTCACTTTTTGTGTTTTAGCAATTGGGAAAAACTGTATTAGCGTTAAAGTGTCATGGCAGTATTTCATGCTTTTATCACAACACATGCATATTCATATTTCAAAACTTCGTACTGTAAATCAGGTCTGAGCCGCAATTCATTAGTTCCAGATGCCGGCGCATCAAAGGAAAAACAAAGCAGCGAGTCGTCGATGGTGATGAAGATGATGGTGGTGATGATGATGGTGATGATGATGATGGTGATGATGATGGTGAAGATGATGATAATGGTGATGATGAATACTATCAGAATCCAGAGGTCTCGACCGGTTCTACATCCAGTCGTGAGTTTGACGAATTCAGTCACATCCATAATGAGGAACTGCAGATGTATTGTGGAATTCTTTATGACTTCTGGGAATGAATACTTTAGAGTATAAACCAGAAATTAATGGTCTTTGATTCACATGAGATAAACTTCATCCAGCCTAAACCTGACACAAATTAGCAGTAATTTAATACAGAGCAGCTGTCTGGAACCATAGAAGCACTTTAGACCACTAAAGTGTGTGTGTGTGTGTGTGTGTGTGTGTGTGTGTGTGTGTGTGTGTGTGTGTGTGTGTGTGTGTGTGTGTGTGTGTGTGTGTGTGTGTGTGTGTGTCTGTGTATGTGTCTGTGTGTGTGAGTGAGTGAGTGAGTGAGTGTGTGTGTGTGTCTAATAATTGTGTGTGTGTGTGTGTGTGTGTAATGATTGCGGACCGATTGCTCTCAAAGTTCTGTCTAGTGAAGACAGCAAAAAGTTTCAGGGTTGGCGCTCGTTCTGCAGGATTTTGAAAAGTACACTAGCACCGCTTACATTTGACCAGTGTTCCCATGCTACAGTTTTAATAAGTAAAAAAGCGACAGCCGCCGCACAGATGTCAGCCATGGATATTTTGCTAGACCGGAACCAGGAGGGGGCCATTCCTCTGGTGGAGTGGAGCCTCACCTCAATAGGGTTGGGTTTGTTGGGGGGGTTGTCAAATGTCAGGTTATCTTGTCTTCTCCGGTCTCATTTAGTACATTGCCAAAATCTGAAGTTGATATTAAAGATTTAAAGGGTGCCCAAATTTCCTCAAAAGAAGAAAGTTTACCTTTTAACATACAGTATCTAAAAGTTAAAGTTATCATAAAGTTATCTTTTCCATTGCTAAACAGAAAGACATGTTATTGATCCACTGTACAATAGACGGCCTTTCCACTTTCTTCCAGTACAGAGCTATCAGACGCTTTGCTTGAAGTATACTAAAATCAACAAGTTTACGAGAACTGCTATGGTGAACAATATTTTCAGGAATAATTCCCAAAATAAAAATTTCAGGTTTCATTGGTAGATTTATAGCTATCATCTGGAAAATAAATATAGCCACCTCTTTCCAAAACTCCTGCAGCTTCGGGCAGCTCCACATGCAATGTAAAAGTGTGCCTTTATCAACTGAGCATTTGGTGCATGTGTCTGGAATATTATGGTTAATTTTATTTAATCTAACTGGAGTAATATATGTACTCATAATCCAATGAATCCTTTTTTTATTGCCTGTCTGTGAAGGGGTTGTAATCACACATTACAATGATCCACTTTTCGTGTTTTGCTATTACCTCTGAAGGCCAGTATTCCTATTTTTATGTGAAGTCTCCGGGTCAGATTTTCTGCGAAATCCACCGGATGTGACGTGCATGCGCGCTCCCGAGCCTCTCTCCTTTTTATATACAGTCTATGCGACGGCACTGCAGCTAACGACATGGAGTCTGATAACACCAAAAAGCGACCTGACTCCAGCACAACACAGACTCCAACACAAACTCCAAAAAAAAAAAAAAAAAAAAAAAAAAATGTATCTGCTGAAGCTCGTCAGGCCAAACGTCAATCGGATCGACTCAGGACGAAAACACGGATCAACATTGGCAGAGCGTTTGAATTATGGAGAGACCTCCGCTTTGTTTTAGGTAGCCTATAAAAACAGACCCTGAGTTGGCTTTTTTTCTGATAAATTACAAGTTTTCAGATATGCTGAAATAAATAATAGTAAACTGTAATGAAATAGCAAGGTAAAATACAACATACATGAGACATGAAATGAATACAAAAGACTGTTCCATGATAACAAAAAGTAGGTGCTTTAGGATGTAACTTTTATTTTATGTACTAGGTCTACTGTCTAACGTCACTCATCCCACTACGATCATATTGTTTATAATCAGTGTTGTGGGTAACGCGTTACAAAGTAACGCGTTAGAGTACTCTAATTACCTTTTTCGTGAAATGTGTAACTTAACGCGTTAGTTTCTTGCGTTAAGTAATCAGTAACTTCGTTATTTTTTTAAAAAAGTAATCCGTTATTTTAAGGAAAGGAAAATCCCGACTGCAGCCTGCTTTTTGTCAGACAGTAGGCTTAGGTCTACTTTGCCACCTGCGGGTATATCAGCGGAGCCGAAGCGCTGTGATCGTAAAGTCAATGGCTGTGTATGATACGTCTGTGCCCTGCATGCGCCTCTGACCCTGTGTGTGTGTGTGTGTTTTTTTTTTTTTTTTTTCGAACTCCCGGCAAGATGGCAGAGAAGACAGCGTTTGGATTATGGAAGTACGCACATCATGTTCAATTTGTCAACGAAAAGGAAAAGAAAATGCACACTGCGTTGGTGAAAAGTTGGCAAAAATTAAATTCGGCTTGTAATCATTTTTGTTTGACAGGCAGCTGTTAATTTCGGTTAGATCGTTGACTGGTTGTTCATTTCTAAATGGATTTAAATCTGCAAGCCTGTTTACCTCAGGTTGTGTTTACAAGTAAGCACACTTGATACACTTTGATAACTGCATTAGATTTAAAGAAAAAATCAGGAGTTATCTTGTATGGTGCTCATATACAGTAGCCTAGGCTACCCGGGCTGGGTAGGTGCGAATTTTGATTAATATGTTCTGTGATAATAAATAAATAAATAAAACGCCATGTGGAATAGCCTATTGCTGACTGTCTTTCCTGTTATTGTTATCCTGCAGTGTTAATTTAGTCGGATGACTGACGTTATTCATTGTCAGGAGTCACGACTTCTAAGTGCATTTAAAGGGGCTGGGGGCTGTGTCTGTCATGTGTGAGCCGCTGCAAACGGCTTTTAATTTTTGGTAACGCATGAGTACTCTAACGCGTTACTTTTATGAATAGATAACGCTGTAACGTAACTGATTACTTTTAATTGATGGTAACGTTGTAACCTAATTAACTACTTTCCAAAGTAACTATACCCAACACTGTTTATAATACACATTTCCAGACACGTTCAGTAGGCCTACAGTAATATTACTTCCTACTGTCTTATTGTTACACTGAAATTGTTCAGTCTAGTTGACTAACCGTTTTCGTTATCATTCATTGACCTATGTTGACATTGCTAATTGTGAAAGATACACGAATAGTTAGTGAAATGCCTTATGCTAGATAACACCACATGTCGGCAAAATACAGTCAATGTAACGTTATCATGGTGCGAGCATGGAGCATTAGTTATACGTCAAGCTGATAAAAGTAGCCTATTATGGTAATGTTGCAGTGGGAGTTTACATGAGTTTCCAGCATGTTGTGTGATGCTTTCTCCGTTGTGTTGAAAGTCTCAGTGTGGCCGGTAGTGAGTGCGGCGCGCGCTCTTGAGTTTGAGCACCCGCACGAGCACGAGCGCTGTTGTTGCAATCTGAAACATCACCGCTAGAGGCCGCTGGATCCTACATACAGCACCTTTAAATGTTTGTAGTTGAGCTTTCATACATATTTCTTCCTAAACATGCAAGGGAATATTTAGATTTAAATCCTCTCTCCAGGAAGCCAATTTAGATTCTGATGATTCTTTGGATTAAGATTCTAACATTTTATAAAACATAGATATTAAACCTTTAGATTGGGCAGGTTTTGATAATAGGTCTTCAAGAGGTGTCTTATTAGGTTTTGTAAGCTTTGCACCTTGATAAGAAGAAATATAGCTTCTAAGTTGAAGGAATTTAAAGAAATGCTTTTTGGGAATATCAAATTTCGCTACAATTTCTGCAAAGGACATTAGATTATTTTCCTTATAGAAATCCTCCATTTTTTGCAGCCCTCTATCAAACCACATCTTAAATCCTGGGTCAGATCTGGCTGGTTTGAAACACTTGTTTCCCCAAATTGGGGTAAAACATGATAAGGTATTACAATGACCTAGATATTTATATACATCACACCAGACATTAATTGTATTAATGAGGATAGGGTTAAAGGATACTGTTTCTTTGTCTTTTTTGAGAGATTTAATACCTGACGAATAAAGGTAAAGATTAAGGGGTAGTTTTGACTTTATGAAGAAAGATTCAATGTCCAATCAAGATGTAGAAGATTCAGAAGAGAAATAAAATAAAGTAGATCATAACTGTGCTGCCCAATAGTACCACTGTAGATTTGGAAATTGGAGACCACCCCTATTATAAGGCAAGTATAATAATGATAGCCGAACACGAGCTCTTTTATTATTCCAGATGAAGTCAGTGAATAATCTCTGGAGTGTTGTAAAAAAAAGGAAGATGGAGGGCAGAGAGGAATATTTTGAAATAGATATAATATTTTAGGGAGCACACTCATTTTTATTATATTTACACGTCCAGTTAGAGATATAGGTAGATTTCTCCATCTTTCAATAAATTTAGAGATAGTGTTCAAAAGAGGTTGGTAATTGACTGAAGATATTTCATCTATATTAGCCGTTATTTTAATTCCTAAATAAACAAAGGAATCTACCACATTAAATGGTGTTACAGCTGTTATTTGACTATCACCATTATTCAGTAAAAGGATACATGATTTAGATTGATTAATTTTTTAACCAGAAAAGTTACCAAAGAAGAAGCTGTATTAGGGAAGGAATGGAGTGGGCCAGATTTGTCAAGTATAGAATTACATCGTCTGCGTACAACGAAATACGCAAATCTACTGTGTCTGATCTGATGCCTTGTATGTTACTATGAGATCTTACTGCAATGGCAAGTGGCTCGATTGCTAAGATAAAAAGAAGGGGTGAAAGGGGGCACCCTTGACGAGTGCCCCTTTGAATGTTGAAGGCTTTGGAAACTATATTATTAGTGAGCACTTCAGCCATAGGATGTGTGTAAAGTATCTTAATCCATTTACAGAAAGCCTCTCCAAACCCAAATCTTTTAAGAACCTCAAATAGATACGGCCACTCCACCCTGCCGAAAGCCTTTTCAGCATCTAAGGACAGAATGGCCACATCACTAGTTCCCTTTATAAGATATAAAACATTAAGCAAGGTTCTAACATTGTGAAACCCTTGCCTGCCCTTAATGAATCCATTTTGGTCTCTGTGTATTATCTTAGGTAGAAGTGCCTCCAACCTCCTTGCTAAAATTTTACTCAGTATTTTAACATCTGTATTAAGTAGTGAAATTGGTCTAAATGATTCACATTTTGTATCTATTTTATTAGGCTTAGGTTTTAGTGTAATGCGAGCATGTCTTAAAGGGGACATATCATGCTAAATGCACTTTTTTAGCCCTTAAATGCATTTTGTTGTATATTTGGAGTGTTTAGAAGTACAGAAAAGATGAAATTATTCTCTTCAGGTGCTTCGTTGATATCTTTATATTCTGTTTTGGTCATATTTTTCAACCGGTTCAGATTTTTCTGTTATCTATGACGTTTTGCGAACTAATACGTCACAGTATTTGCAGTGGAACTGCCAAATAAGGACATTAACTTCCGGCCCAACACTTCGAGCAATCCGCCATTATTATTTATCGCTGCAATTTTGTAGTCCAAGCTGGATGCAGAAGTTACGAGAGGGTAAGTTAAAATGTTCGGTTGTTGGATGTAGTAACCCACACGCTTCATTACACCGTCTAATGTAGATGAACTGCCGCGCTTGTGGCGCATGTTTGACTGAAAGAACGAGCAAAGAGAGAGAGAGAGAGAGAGAGACCCGGTCGCGCGGGCGCTCTCTCTATCTCTCGGAGCCCTACAGTCTATGGTGTAAACATGACTTCACCGTCTCCAAAAGACGCTGTCTTGCTCGCTCTCCCTCGCACATATTAATCAAAATAAATCGACACGGTGGTAAAAGGTCGGAAGACCAAAGTTTCATGTGTAAATACAGTAACATACCATTGCGATACATCCATATGAAGACGTTGTTCTGCAGGTTCGTCGTCGTCTACATTTTTATCTCGCTCCGGCTCCGACTCTGGCTCGAACATGTAAGGCTGGCTGGACAAGTCTTCCGTTGTTGACATTTTGTTAATAACGTGTGAATAAAAAGTTTCTGTGCCGCTAGTAATCCTATCTCTGCTATCAAACTACAAAAATGGCCGAACGGGGTGGAGTTGAACCTCTGCAACCTGGAGAGGGGGGCGGGGTATGAAGTGTCTCAATTGTATTTAAAGAGACCGCACCAAAACGGGTTGCTCTGAGAAGCACATCAGAAAAGGGGTAAAAAGGGGGCTTGTGGAGCTATAATAATGAGGAATTCAGACCCAAGCATTGCAGTTCCGCTTTATATAGACTACAAATGTATGATTTATATGTAAAAAGGAACAATTTAAAAGCATGATATGTCTCCTTTAAAGATTCTGGCACCACATAATTTGCAAAGGATTTTTTAAACATATCTAAAATGGGTCTGGAAAGTCTTCCCCCAAATTTCTAGTAAAAATCTACATTAAGGCCATCTGGCCCCGGGGTTCGACCTGCTGTTAAACTATCAATGGCTTCTGAAATTTCTTCTTCTGTTATATCCCTGTCTAGAGACCTTTTTGTCTCTTCAGAGATAGTAGGTATAGACAAACTGTCAAGAAACTCTTTTTGCATATTGTCTGCATATTCAGAGGAATATAAAGTCTCAAAAAAGCATTTAAAAGTGTCATTTATCTTTACTGGGTCCACTGTAATATTGCCACAATTATCTTCAATAGAATTTATTGTTCTTTCAGATTGCTTTTGTTTAATTCTCCAAGCTAACAATTTCCCTGCCTTTTCACCTTGATCATAATAATTCTGTCTTAACATCATTAGACTAGCTGCTGCTTTTTTGGCAGATAGCTCATTATATTTAGTTCTAAGATTTAGCAGTTCCTGATGACTAGTTAAGTCATTTTTGTGTGATAAGGTATTTTCTATAAATTTAATTTTAGTATCCAGTTCAGTCAATTCTTTCTTATATCTTTTTGATTTACTACTTGTGACACTTAAAATAACACCTCTAATGAAGACTTTAAAAGCCTCCCATCTGATACTAGCTGAGGTTTGTGTTGTATTAATTTCAAAATACATATCTATCTTGTCACGGTCACATTCCTCTGCCTTCATCTGTGTGTGCACTTCATTCCCCAGAATCCTCCGTGGCGCACACTTGCACTCACTCACGCAATCACCAATCATCATCACCTGCACTCCCTCATTAACCTCCCTTTATATTCAGCACTCTCCCTTCACTCCTTGTCTGGTCTCGTCGATGTTCGTCTTAACATTATCCACAGACTCCCGTACACTTACCTGGATTCCTACCTGCCATTCTTCCTCTCCGATCCGTCCTGCCTGCCATCCTGTTCTGCCTTCAGCCCGACTTCATCTACAAAGAGAAAGAAAGACAAAGACATTACCAACCAGCTAAGCATCCACTGTTATTCTGTGTTTCTGTTACTCACCATCTGTCTGCACCTCCGCACTTCCTGCAAATAAAGCATTAAACTTACCTTCTTGTCTGCATCCTCTGTTAAGCCTGACAGAAGACCAGACCACTAAACATGGAGCAAGGAAGTTTGTCTTTGGAGGAATATGTACAAATATACTTTGACTACTTTCAAGATGTGAGTAAAGATCCACATATCCTAAAGGTGACATTTTGGAGTGGATTGAGCAATCCATTAGAACAGATGCTCATGTGGGGTGATTTTCATCTCCCCTTTACGGAGTTCATCGACCGCACTCTGTGGGTGTGTGGCTGCTCTTTCATGGTGGGAGTCGTGGACGATCCACTCGTCCAGCCTGACCCCATTGTCCATCCCGATCTTCATGTCCATCCTGGTACTCACATCCAGCCCACTCTTCACGCCAGTTCAGCTGAGCCTATCTCCTGGGATGATGATTGCTCCGATCTCCCTCCTCTCATCGGCCCAGCTGATCCAGATTCCGCTCATCCTGCCTGCCCACCAAAGCCAGAGCCCGTCGTCTGCCCGCCAGAGCCAGAGCCAGTCGCCTGCCCGCCAGAGCCAGAGCTAGAGCCAGTTGCCTGCACGCCTGAGCCAGAGCCAGAGCCAGTCGCCTGCCCGCCAGAGCCAGAGCTAGAGCCAGTTGCCTGCACGCCTGAGCCAGAGCCAGAGCCAATCGCTTGCCCGCTAGAGTCTGTGAGTGTCGTTCTCCCCGAGCCAGAACCAAAGTCTTCTAAGCCCTCTTCCTCGCTGGTCCCGTCCAGCATAAAGCCCTCTTCGCTGGTCCCGCCCAGCACAAAGCCCTCACTGCTGGATCTGCCCAGCACAAAGCCCTCACCGCTGGTTCCGTCCAGCACAGAGCCCTCTTCACCGCTGGTTCCGTCCAGCACAGAGCCCTCTTCACCGCTGGTTCCGTCCAGCACTGAGCCCTCTTCACCGCTGGTCCAGTCCAGCACAGAGCCCTCTTCACCGCTGGTTCCGTCCAGCACAGAGCCCTCTTCACTGCTGGTTCCGTCCAGCACAAAGCCCTTTTCGTCGCTGGTTCCGTCCAGCACAGAGCCCTCTTCGCCGCTGGTTCCGTCCAGCACAGAGCCCTCTTCACCGCTGGTTCCGTCCAGCACAGAGCCCTCTTCACCGCTGGTCCAGTCCAGCACAGAGCCCTCTTCACCGCTGGTTCCGTCCAGCACAGAGCCCTCTTCACCGCTGGTCCCGTCCAGCACAGAGCCTTCTTCACCGCTGGTCCCGTCCAGCACAGAGCCCTCTTCACCGCTGGTCCCGTCCAGCTCAGAGCCCTCTTCACCGCTGGTCCCGTCCAGCACAGAGCCTTCACAGCTGGTCCCGTCCAGCACTGAGCCCTCTTCACTGCTGGTCCTGCCCAGCCCAAAGTCTACTCCGCTGGTCCTTCACAGCACAAAGCTTTCACCGCAGGTCCCGTCCAGTACAGAGCCTTCTTCACCGCTGGTTCCGTCCAGCACTGAGCCCTCTTCGCCGCTGGTTCCGTCCAGCACAGAGCCCTCTTCACCGCTGGTTCCGTCCAGCACAGAGCCCCCTTCACCGCTGGTCCCGTCCAGCACAGAGCCCTCTTCACCGCTGGTCCCGTCCAGCACAGTGCCTTCACAGCTGGTCCCGTCCAGCACTGAGCCCTCTTCACCGCTGGTCCAGTCCAGCACAGAGCCCTCTTCACCGCTGGTTCCGTCCAGCACAGAGCCCTCTTCACCGCTGGTCCAGTCCAGCACAGAGCCCTCTTCACCGCTGGTTCCGTCCAGCACAGAGCCCTCTTCACCGCTGGTCCCGTCCAGCACAGAGCCTTCTTCACAGCTGGTCCCGTCCAGCACAATGTCTTCACCGCTGGTCCCGTCCAGCACAGAGCCCTCTTCACCGCTGGTCCCGTCCAGCTCAGAGCCCTCTTCACCGCTGGTCCCGTCCAGCACAGAGCCTTCACAGCTGGTCCCGTCCAGCACTGAGCCCTCTTCACTGCTGGTCCTGCCCAGCCCAAAGTCTACTCCGCTGGTCCTTCACAGCACAAAGCTTTCACCGCAGGTCCCGTCCAGTACAGAGCCCTCTTCACCGCTGGTTCCGTCCAGCACAGAGCCCTCTTCGCCGCTGGTTCCGTCCAGCTCAGAGCCCTCTTCACCGCTGGTCCCGTCCAGCACAGAGCCTTCACAGCTGGTCCCGTCCAGCACTGAGCCCTCTTCACTGCTAGTCCTGCCCAGCCCAAAGTCTACTCCGCTGGTCCTTCACAGCAAAAAGCTTTCACCGCAGGTCCCGTCCAGTACAGAGCCTTCTTCACCGCTGGTTCCGTCCAGCACTGAGCCCTCTTCGCCGCTGGTTCCGTCCAGCACAGAGCCCTCTTCACCGCTGGTTCCGTCCAGCACAGAGCCCTCTTCACCGCTGGTCCCGTCCAGCACAGAGCCCTCTTCACCGCTGGTCCCGTCCAGCACAGTGCCTTCACAGCTGGTCCCGTCCAGCACTGAGCCCTCTTCACCGCTGGTCCAGTCCAACACAGAGCCCTCTTCACCACTGGTTCCGTCCAGCACAGAGCCCTCTTCACCGCTGGTCCAGTCCAGCACAGAGCCCTCTTCACCGCTGGTTCCGTCCAGCACAGAGCCCTCTTCACCGCTGGTCCCGTCCAGCACAGAGCCTTCTTCACAGCTGGTCCCGTCCAGCACAATGTCTTCACCGCTGGTCCCGTCCAGCACAGAGCCCTCTTCACCGCTGGTCCCATCCAGCACAGAGCCCTCTTCACCGCTGGTCCCGTCCAGCACAGAGCCTTCACAGCTGGTCCCGTCCAGCACTGAGCCCTCTTCACTGCTGGTCCTGCCCAGCCCAAAGTCTACTCCGCTGGTCCTTCACAGCACAAAGCTTTCACCGCAGGTCCCGTCCAGTATAGAGCCCTCTTCACCGCTGGTTCCGTCCAGCACAGAGCCCTCTTCACCGCTGGCCCCGTCCAGCACAGAGCCCTCTTCTCCGCTGGTCCTGCCCAGCCCAAAGCCTACTCTGCTGGTCCTGCCCAGCACACAGCTTTCACCACTGGTCATGCCCCGCACAGAGCCATCCCCGCTGGTCCTGCCCAGCTCAACGCCCTCTTCACAGCTGGTCCTGCCCAGCTCGGCGCCCTCTTCACCGCTGGTTCCGTCCAGCACAAAGCCCTCTTCGCCGCTGGTTCCGTCCAGCTCAGAGCCCTCTTCACCGCTGGTCCCGTCCAGCACAGAGCCTTCACAGCTGGTCCCGTCCAGCACTGAGCCCTCTTCACTGCTAGTCCTGCCCAGCCCAAAGTCTACTCCGCTGGTCCTTCACAGCAAAAAGCTTTCACCGCAGGTCCCGTCCAGTACAGAGCCTTCTTCACCGCTGGTTCCGTCCAGCACTGAGCCCTCTTCGCCGCTGGTTCCGTCCAGCACAGAGCCCTCTTCACCGCTGGTTCCGTCCAGCACAGAGCCCTCTTCACCGCTGGTTCCGTCCAGCACAGAGCCCTCTTCACCGCTGGTCCCGTCCAGCACAGAGCCCTCTTCACCGCTGGTCCCGTCCAGCACAGTGCCTTCACAGCTGGTCCCGTCCAGCACTGAGCCCTCTTCACCGCTGGTCCAGTCCAGCACAGAGCCCTCTTCACCACTGGTTCCGTCCAGCACAGAGCCCTCTTCACCGCTGGTCCAGTCCAGCACAGAGCCCTCTTCACCGCTGGTTCCGTCCAGCACAGAGCCCTCTTCACCGCTGGTCCCATCCAGCACAGAGCCTTCTTCACAGCTGGTCCCGTCCAGCACAATGTCTTCACCGCTGGTCCCGTCCAGCACAGAGCCCTCTTCACCGCTGGTCCCATCCAGCACAGAGCCCTCTTCACCGCTGGTCCCGTCCAGCACAGAGCCTTCACAGCTGGTCCCGTCCAGCACTGAGCCCTCTTCACTGCTGGTCCTGCCCAGCCCAAAGTCTACTCCGCTGGTCCTTCACAGCACAAAGCTTTCACCGCAGGTCCCGTCCAGTACAGAGCCCTCTTCACCGCTGGTTCCGTCCAGCACAGAGCCCTCTTCACCGCTGGCCCCGTCCAGCACAGAGCCCTCTTCTCCGCTGGTCCTGCCCAGCCCAAAGCCTACTCTGCTGGTCCTGCCCAGCACACAGCTTTCACCACTGGTCATGCCCCGCACAGAGCCATCCCCGCTGGTCCTGCCCAGCTCAACGCCCTCTTCACAGCTGGTCCTGCCCAGCTCGGCGCCCTCTTCACAGCTGGTCCTGCCCAGCGCAGAGCCCTCAACGCTGCCCAGCGCAGAGCCCTCAACGCTGCCCAGGGCAGAGCCCTCAACGCTGCCCAGCGCAGAGCCCTCAACGCTGCCCAGCGCAGAGCCCTCAACGCAGCCCAGCGCAGAGCCCTCAACGCTGCCCAGCACAGAGCCCTCTTCGCCACTGGTCCCGTCCAGCTCGGAGCCCTCTTCGCCGCTGGTCCTGTCCAGTCCAGAGCCGCCTTCATCACTGGTTCTGTCCTGCCCAGAGCCGCTTTCACCCCCTGCCTCTTCCAGTCCAGTGTTAAAACCTGATATTTCCCCAAAGGAATTTTGGGGGGGGGGGGCTATCAGTCGTCCCCGCCTTGGCCACCCGAAGGGTCCGCACCGTCTAGGCCACCCGAAGGGTTCGCACCGCCTTGGCCACCCGAAGGGTCCGCACCGCCTTGGCCACCCGAAGGGTCCGCACCGCCTTGGCCACCCGAAGGGTCCGCACCGCCTTGGCCACCCGAAGGGTCCGCACCGCCATGGTCCCCTGATCAGCCTGCTTCACCTTGGTCCCCTGCTCAGCCTGCACCACCATGGTCCCCTGTTCTGTCTGCACCGTCCTGATCACCTCCTCTGTCTGTCCTGCCACCATCCTGGAGTCCGTACTTCTGAACCGGTCCCACCTTCCTATCACGGACTCCAGGATGCCCACCCCCCCTCCCATATGCTGCCTTCGGCGCGGGACGCGCCTTATGGGAGGGGGGAGTAATGTCACGGTCACGTTCCTCTGCCTTCATCTGTGTGTGCACTTCATTCCCAAGAATCCTCCGTGGCGCACACCTGCACTCACTCACGCAATCACCAATCATCATCACCTGCACTCCCTCATTAACCACCCTTTATATTCAGCACTCTCCCTTCACTCCTTGTCTGGTCTCGTCGATGTTCGTCTTAACATTACCCACAGACTCCCGTACACTTACCTGGATTCCTACCTGCCATTCTTCCTCTCCGATCCGCCCTGCCTGCCATCCTGTTCTGCCTTCAGCCCGACTTCATCTACAAAGAGAAAGAAAGACAAAGACATTACCAACCAGCTAAGCATCCACTGTTATTCTGTGTTTCTGTTACTCACCATCTGTCTGCACCTCCGCACTTCCTGCAAATAATGCATTAAACTTACCTTCTTGTCTGCATCCTCTGTTAAGCCTGACATATCTGTTGTATAATATGTTTATTGAATTGATCATCTAGGAGCCATTTGGGATGAAATCTCCATTTTGGAGGATTACCAAGTAATTTAGAGTCAACGTAGGTGAGTGATATAGGGGCATGATCTGAAATTACTATAGAATCGTAAGAACAATCTGTAATATATGACATAAGTAGTGCAGAAATAAGAAAGTAATCAATTCTAGAATAAGACTGGTGTGTTCTGGAGAAGCAAGAATACTGAATATCTTTAGGGTGTCCATATTTCAACAAGATTTAAATCCTGTATAAAATAGTTCAGGGTCCTTCTAGTCTGTTTGTGGGATTGATCAAGGCCAGATGAACGATCTCTAATTGGATCCAATGTGCAGTTGAAATCCCCTCCCATCACATTAAACCCAGAAAGGGTAGATAAAGTTAGGAAGAGGTTACTAAAAAAATTGGGGAAGTCATCGTTAGGGCCATAAATATTAACAAGATTCAGTGGTTTAGTTAATAATGTCCCTTGAACAATTAGGTATCTACCTAAAGGATCCTGTATTATCCCATTTGTCTGAAATGGAATTGATTTGTGAATCATTGTGATTACCCCTCTTGCAAATACCTGACCAGGCCACCTATTACGTATCCTGCATATATCTTTGGGCATTAAGTGTGTTTCTTGAAGAAAAACAATTTTAGATTGTAATTGTTTTAATCTAGACATCACTTGTTTGATTTTAGAAAAAGTATGTAGCCCCCTACAGTTGTTATGGAGCATGATGGCGCCTGTAACTGGCAGAGCCGCGGCTCGTCTCCTGCTGTTTAGATTATTAATGGTCATTTTTTAAGTGTACGTGATCATTTCAGCCCGCATAACAGATGGATGCGTCCTGGCTGTATGGACTTATGATCGGGACTCTTTGTTTCTCATCAGAGAGTCGATGGAGGACCTGTTTGATAAATACGATAGGTTCAAACAGGCGTTTCCTCCTCCGTTTACTATCGATCCTGACTCACCTGACTACTTGTTGCTATATCGGGCTCCGGGCAGGGTCCGTAAGAGATCCAAGAAAAGAGGCTTGCGGTCCGGTGTCCAGGTCAGGCGAAGGCATGCCGCAGCGCGCGGTGGCTCCGTTGTTTTCGGCCGCCGGGACCGCATTCGGTGCCTGCGCCGGATTCCTCTTCTCGATGTGTGCGGCAGCGTGTTCTCGCCGCCGCCTGTTCGGACTTCAACGGGTGTCCTGGATCCTTCACAGCGCTGGAGTTGTGGTCAGAGGTCTTCTCCGCCAATGTTTACTTCCGTGTTTGTGCCGGCTCTCTCCGCATGGACCGGCAGGAGACCATGTGACCGCTGGACGTGCCTTCAACCAATCCCGCTGCACAACAGGGACACTGCCTCCGTGACGTCATCCAAAAAGCATGTTGGCCTGTTGAATGCTCGTTCAATTGCGAATAAATCGCATTCATTAAACGATCTTTTCACAAGAGAAGGCCTGGATATTATGTGTTTGTCAGAGACATGGCAGAGAGAGGAAGAGCTTATTCATTTAAATGAACTCTGCCCAGCTGGTTGCTCTGCTGTTGGGAGGCCCCGCCCATGTCGTCGCGGTGGTGGACTGGCCATTGTGCACAAGGACATCCATAAATGCAATGAAATCTTGCCCCAAAAATTCTCTTCTTTTGAATTGCAGATGGTCAAGTTGGGTTTCTCGTCCTCTTTCTACTGCATTTTGGTTTACCGTCCTCCTGGCCCTGCTGCTGTCTTTCTTAAGGATTTTAGTGACTTTTTGTCCTCTATAATTAAGTTGGAATCTGTCTTAATCCTTGGGGACTTTAACCTTCATGTTGATGACAGCTCATCTTGCCCCGCAATGGAATTTTTAACATTGACTGAAACTTTTAATTTTAAGCAGCATGTTTCTGAGCCTACTCACCAAAAAGGCCATATTTTAGACTTAGTTTTTACACTTGGCCTAGATATATTAAACGTATCTGTAAATGATGTGTATATGAGTGATCATAGTATTGTTCTGTCTGATCTTCACTTCAGTTCTGACCCAAAGCCTTTAGCAGTTAGGTCTCAGAGACGTGTTATCACTGCAAATACTGCAGATACATTTTCTGATTTGTTTGATCCTACTCTAGTTATGGACTGCCTTGATGTGGATGATTTCGTTCACTGTTTAAACAATCACTGTGTAAAAATTCTGGATCAGGTGGCCCCAGTTAAATCAAACTTGTCTGCTCAGAAAAAAACGTGGCCTTGGATTAATGAAGAGATTTTAAATCTTAAGAGACTGTGTCGAAAGACTGAACGCCTGTGGAAATCCACTAGCCTTGAGGTGCACAGGCTTTATCTCAGGGATCTTGTGTTGTCCTATAATGTGACGGTTGAAAAAGCCAGATCTGACTATATCCGTCAACTAGTAACATTAAATAAAAAAAATCCTAAAGTGCTGTTTGACACGATTAATACACTTGTTTGTCCTGCTGCCCCAGTTATCCCTGTTTTTTGTGAAGCTGACAGCAACGCCTTCTTGGGATTTTTCACCAACAAAATCAAAATGATTAAAGATAAAATCCCGTCCCATTCGTGGGGTACCGCTGATGTCTTTGAACCAGTCTCCAGCATGTGGTCCACTTTTAGGACTGTGACGATTGCTGATATTTCTGAATTGGTGACCAGGATGAAGCCATCTTCCTGTTCATTGGACGTCATTCCGTTTAGGCTTTTCCAAAAGGTGTTTGAGGAAATTGGCCCTTGTGTAACCAAAATGGTTAACTGGTGTTTTTCCAGATGCTTTTAAGCATGCTATAGTGGAGCCACTATTAAAAAAGGCAGGTTTGGACCCGTCGGATTTTAAAAGTTTTAGGCCTATTTCTAAGCTCCCGCTTTTATCCAAGATCATTGAGAAGGTAGTCTGCGAACAGTTGACATTTTTCCTGGACAAAAGTAACATCCATGAGCCATTTCAGTCCGGATTTCGTAAACAACACTCTACCGAAACGGCTTTACTGAAAGTGTCAAATGACATTATGATGTCTGCTGATTCTGGAAAACACACTGTTCTAGTTCTTTTGGATCTGTCCTCAGCCTTTGACACTGTCGACCACCAGGTTTTGCTGAAAAGATTGAGATCAAGTAAGGCTGTCAGGGTCAGTTCTACAGTGGTTCTCCTCATATTTATCGGGGCGTAGCTTCAGTGTTACAGTTAACCAAATAAGGTCTGAGTCTGCGGATTTGCTTTGTGGAGTGCCTCAAGGCTCTGTTCTAGGCCCTGTTTTATTTTTGTTGTATTTGATCCCTTTGGGAAATATCATACAAAGGTTCAGTGATGTTTCTTTTCACCTATTTGCTGATGATATCCAGCTTTACTGCTGCTTTAAGCCATCAGAGATCTGGAAGTTAAACTCCTTGCTCCTTTGTCTTGTGGAAATTAAAAAATGGCTAAGTGATAACTCTCTGCAGCTTAATGCAGACAAAACAGAAACACTGGTTATTGCCCCTGAGGATGAAATCCCTGGGATTAAACAATACTTGGGTGATTTAGGCCAGTCTGCTAAGTCAAGTCTTAGAAATTTGGGAGTTATCCTGGACAAAGACATGTCATTAGTGCAGCACTGCAAGCAGCTGACGAGAAACTGCTTCTTTCAATTAAGGAAAATCTCAAAACTTAGAAATATGGTTTCACGAAATGATTTGGAGCTTATCATTCATGCCTTTGTGTCTTCGCGTTTAGACTATTGTAATAGTTTATTTTCATGCCTAAACCAGAAGGAGCTCTCTCGACTGCAATTAGTACAAAACTCTGCAGCTAGAATTCTGACACGTACTAATAGGAGGTCTCATATATCCCCTATCCTAAAAGAACGTCTCAGGTTACGTATGTAACCCTGGTTCCCTGAGAGGGAACGAGACGCTGCGTCGAGACGCGGTGGGAACGCCCTGCGTGATTGCGTCGTGAAGCACGTGTATAATCAGTCCAATGGAAAGACAAGACGTCATAGGCGGGTGACGTCATCGACCAGGAAACTATAAGGCAGCCCCGCTGACACAGATCGCGTTAGCTTCTGAAAAAGCCTGAAGCAAGTCGGTCAGGGCATGCAGGAAGTATGGCAAGGCGACGCAGCGTCTCGTTCCCTCTCAGGGAACCAGGGTTACATACGTAACCTGAGACGTTCCCTTTCAAGGGAACTCGAGCTGCGTCGAGACGCGGTGGGAACCCCATACCCACTATGCCATAATGACGATGTGCCTGTTCTGTATGAAGTACCATGCGCATACTAAGAAGCAAGCAACTTGACCCCAGGAGTGGAGAGGTCCAAGTCATAAAATCTCACAAATGTATGCGGAGAAGACCATCCTGCCGCATTACAAATGTCAAAAAAGGGAAACTCCCGAAATTAAAGCCGTAGAGGCAGCCATACTCCTCTTAGAATGGGCCCGAACAGTCAAAGGTGAAGGCTGTCCGGCCACTTCATAAGCAAGTGAGATAGCCTCAACTACTCACTTGCTCATTATCTGTTTAGATGCAGGGCAACCTATCTCACATGTAGGTAACCCGAAGCAGACAAATAATTGCTTTTATACGCTTTTATATATACGCCACAGGGCAGCTCTGTGGATATAAGCACCCAAAGCCCGGACAGGGCATAACAGATTAAGTTTTTCCTGATCTGGGGTATAAAGGTGGAGGACAGAAGACCCGCAGCACAAATGACCCGCAAATTTAGTAGGGACCTAGGAATACAACCCGGCAAGGGGTGAAGAAAGACTATCACCATACCAGGTGCAAACCCAAGTACATGCAGGCCTTAGCCTCTATGTACCACGGAGAAGACGAAATAAGGATCTCTCCTCAGAGATAACCCAGCAAAGAAACATTCATTGCAGAAATCAAGTACTGTACCATAGGGCAGATAACAAGATTCAGAAGGCGTTCTCCGCACCAAGCAGAGAACAGTTTCCATTCAATGCATATTCAGTCTTCTCGTGAAGGGAGCTCTAGACTGGAGTATGGTCTCCACGACCTCAGTCGAGAGACCTGAATCTATGAGCTGGGCCCCCTCAGAGGCCGAGCCCACAGTATCCATAACTCCGGATGAGAGTAATTCCCAGGAGCAAAGATATCGAGAAATGCGTACAGGTGTAGCCTCAACCACACCTCATACGTTGCATCCAGTTCAAGCAGAGCTGGATGCGTCAGGGAGAATCACATAGGGCAAAGTGTTGTATAAACGATGCGAAAGATAGACTTGAGTCTTGACCGAAGTTCTCCCAAAGGAGCTCCACCACCTCGGGGTGAAATCTCCATTCCCCAGGCCTCAGCCCCTGCCTCAACAGGATATCTGCTCTGATATACGAGACCATCAGTGTGTTGTCCGGAAGGACAAGCACATGGTGACCTCTCAGGTCTGGGAGGAAGTATTTGAGAACTCTAAATACCACCATCATTTCTAGCCGATTTATATGCCAGAACGTTAATGGTCCTACCAAAGACCTTTCGCCGAGCGGCCACTCATGACCGCCCGCCATTCCGTGAGGGAAGCATCCGTTGAAAGCGTTACGCGTCAACAAGAAGCCCCCAGCACTGGGCCTTGGGTGAGGAACCAAGGTTTCTTCCACATGACCAAGGCACGAAGGCATCGCCGCGTGACCTTGATCGTGCGAAATGGATTTCCCCTCGGAGAAAACCCCTTGGTCCTGAGCCACCAGTGCAGATGTCTCATGTACAGAAGGCCAAAAGTAATTACGTTGGACGCAGCTGCCATGAGCCCCAACAGTCTGAAACTGTTCCACAGTGAGTGACTGGCCTAGTTTTACCCCAGTTACGCGAAGCCGCAACCCCAACATCTTTAAATGAGACAGAACGACATCTCGATGCCGAACTGCCATCTGCTCAGATTGAGCTAGGATCAACCTATCATCGATAAAGTATAATACGTGAATGCCCTGGAGTCTCAGAGGAGCCAGAGCTGCATTCACGCATATTGTAAAGGTGCGGGGTGATAAAAAGGCCGAATGGAAGAACCCGATACTGGTATGCTTTGCCCCGGAAAGCAAACCTCAGGAACCTCCTGTGATGAGGATGGATAGATAAGTAAGCGTCCTTTAAGTCTATTGTGACAAACCAGTCCTCGGACTGAATCTGTGACACAATCATATTAGCTTAAGCATACTTTGAACTTGAGATTCTGAAACCTGCTGTTTATTTGACGCAGGTCTAGAATAGGACGCATCCCCTCATCCTCTTTCGGAACAATGAAGTAACGGCTGTAAAACCCTGACTGTCTGCTGGGAGGAGGACCCCTTCTATAGCTCCTTTTGCAGAAGTGTCAGTACTTCTTGCTCCATAAGCAGAGCCTGCTCAGGGTCCACCACTGTGGGGAGGACCCCTAGATATCTGGGCGGACTAGAACCGAACTGAATTCTGAAACCCTTTTCTATTGTGTGAAGGACCCACTGAGAAATATGTGGCAGTAGTTTCCACGCTGCCAGAAATTCTACTAGGGGAACCAGTCTCTCGAGACTGGCCTCTGGATTTGGTTGAACAGACATCTCGGTGCCCTGAAACGGCGAACCGGCAGGGAACAACCGAACTGACGGTTCTACGACCCTCCTCGGAGGATCGTATGGGGACGCTGACACCTCGGTGCCCTGAAGCGGCGAACCGGCAGGGAACAACCGATGTGGCAGCGCTGCGACACTCCACAGAGAGCCACCCCATGAGGGAAGCGTCTGTCGAAAGCGTAACGCGTCGACAAGAAGCCCCCCAACACTGGGCGAGGAACCAAGGTTTCTTCCGCATAAACAAAGCACGAAGGCATCGCCGCGTGACCTTAATCATGTGAAACGGATTTCCCCTCGGAGAAAACCCCTTGGTCCTGAGCCACAACAGCAGAGGTCTCATGTACAGAAGGACAAAAGTAATTACGTTGGACGCAGCTGCCATGAGTCCACCACTATGGGGAACCAGTCTCTCGAGACTGGCCTCTGGATTTGGTTGAACAGACATTTCGGTGCCCTGAAACGGCGAACCGGCAGGGAACAACCGAACTGACAATTCTACGACCTTCCTCGGAGGATCGTATGGGGACGCTGCAAGTTGTTCACATATTATGGTAGCCCTGTTTGTGCTAAATAGAGTGAATTTACACCTTTGCCATTAATATGTTTATAAGCAACTGAAAAAAGCACAAATGTCAGGGCATGTCAGAACATCTCAAGGACCCCAAAAACCCCTCAGACTCCAGAGGGTTAATACCCATAGCATTACAATAGTAAAAGTTTAGGGATTAAACACAAATAGAAACCGGTTTATTCCACGATCTCGACACCTCAGTGTGGAGATAGGGAAAAACGGCACTCCCCGACGAGGAGGCTTGAAATATAGAGTTTTCCTTATATTTTCACTCTCATATATGTTCGGCTTGGCCAGTAATATTTAACTTGGCAACAGCACTAGATAAAACCTCCTTTTATAAGCTCCTCTTTATTCAACAGAGTTATGAGCTGACTTTATTTATTTATTGAAAACTCATAAACATCTGCTTTATTTTTCTTTTATTTATTTAATTATTTATTTTTTAAACAAAAACATTAACGATACCAATTCCTCGGAACTGGAAATCGCAGGATGAATGCCTACTCCCGGGGAGGAGAAACCGCAGAGCGTGCTTCTCCCCGAGATAAAGCACTGGATCCAACAGGTGTTTGTTAGTTTAACCATTTGCGATCCCCAAGATGCGCGTCGACGCCGTGCCTCGGCAGCAGCGGGACCCGCGCCTCGGGGGGCGCGCACCGAACCGTCCTCCTCGAAGAACAGCCGGCGGGAGAGGAGCGTCCTCACGGACAGCTTCTCGCAATGCTCACAGTCAGCCCCCTCGAGAACTGACTGTTGGCATGCTCCACTCCCAAACAAGCAACACAAAGCTTTTACTCTGGAGTGTGTGTCCCCACCCGTGATATAACGTGGGCAGGGAACAACACAACGCTTGCTTGCTTTCCTTTTTTTTGCCATAATATATATACATATTGCAACTTGACAGACAACAATAAATATGACAGGGACAGATATACAGAGAGCGCTTGCTGAAGGCACAGAAGCTAACGCGATCTGTGTCAGCGGGGCTGCCTTATAGTTTCCTGGTCGATGACGTCACCCGCCTATGACGTCTTGTCTTTCCATTGGACTGATTATACACGTGCTTCACGACGCAATCACGCAGGGCGTTCCCACCGCGTCTCGACGCAGCTCGAGTTCCCTTGAAAGGGAACTTCATTGGCTACCAGTGTCTTATAGGATAAATTTTAAAATTTTGGTTTTAGTTTTCAGAGCTTTGCATGGTCAGGCACCCTCTTATATTAGTGACCTGATTCAGCGCTACACCCCTGTGCGTGCTCTGAGGTCTGTGGATCAGAATCTGCTGACGGTTCCGCGCACTCGCTATCGTACTAGAGGTGACCGATCTTTTCAGACTGTTGCTTCTAGGTTGTGGAATGACCTCCCACCTTCTATGCGCTCTATTGACTCTGTTGATGCCTTCAAATGCAGACTAAAGACTCATCTATTTGTTCAGGCTTTTAATTAGCTGCTTGTGGGTTGATATGATTGTAGCGACAATGCCTGACATGCGGTCACATGCCCCATTTCAGCATGGACTCCCTGTGATTTTACAGCCTCCTGACATTCCCGAAGACACACACACACACACACACACACACACACACACACACACACACACACACTCGTGGACTTTCAACCAGAAACCCACCACGAGATGCAACTGAAGCACATTTCCATATATGGACTTCCACATAGTAAAATTTCATTTTACCATTCATTACAAATTTATAATAGAGGTGTGGTTTGCTAGAGTAAAATCTTTAATTCCGAAGATTCATTGAAAGAAAATCACTCCATAGTGTCTTGTAACTCGAACCTGGTCATAAACTTTTATGGCTCCAAAGCTGCAGCTCATCCAGCTCCTTTGCAAGCCAACATTCCAACACCTTAACACACATGGAACATTTCAGAGAAAACTCTTCAAATGTTTGATATGTATTCCTGTGTTTCTCAAGCGTCTTCACATGCCATAACGGAAATACTGACCATTTTATTGTGTGTTTAAGCAAGCTTTATTTGTGTGTAATGATGCATATGAACATAATGTTATGTGTGTCCAATATCTACCTGTAATTCTTGGTATCTGTCTGACCGTCCTGTTTTAATTCAACCAGTCCCGCACATAGCATTACAGTAAGATGTATTGTTCCAGGTGTACAATCTTAAGAAGAAATATGAATTCTTTCTCTCATAAGACATATGGTGAAAGTAGGCGTTTTCTTCTTCACACAAAGAGAATTTTCCCGCTTCAGAAAAGACAATCTGATTCGCTGTCGTTCCAAGAGAAGGCGTAAACAGATGTTTGTTAAAAGGCAGAAACCCCCACTTCTCACTCTCTTCCTTCTTCGACCCCGCTGATTCCACTTCCTCTCTTCTCCGGCCGCCCTCATCCCGGACCTCATCCCCGTGTAGCGCAGCTCCATGGCAACCAGCTGAACAGGCCTCGCCGTGGCCTCTGGGACACAAACCCCTGTGCCATGTAAAAGCCTGCTGCCTTAGAAACCAAGATTTCTGGCCTCTTCCGCACGGAAGACGAATTTTCTCGGTAATGTACATCCAGTGAGCCTTTAAACTTCGCGGCACCTGAAGACGCAACAGAAACAGGACACCATCCGCGCTGTCCTGCCAGTTTCAGCATCGCGCAGAACAGAGAACAAACGTGCAAGTGACGGTAACCTTATCTGATAAAACTGCTTTCCAGGTTGTCTCGCGAACTTAGGTTTCTGTATGTAATAATTACTAGCTTTTCTTTTCTCTTTATTCTCTTTTATTTCTTTCTTTCATTTAATTTCATTCTGATCACTTATGTTATTGTTTGGTTATACAGTATGTTTGTTTGTTTATTGTTTGCATTTTTACGTACGTTTATATTTGTAGCTCATATAATCTCTAGTTTTGCATTTATTAAAATTCATAAATACTTTTCACTGTCTCTGTATTTGAAAGCCCACCATTCTAAAGTCACTGAAACAAAAGATCTTAAGCTACAAGCTCGATATTAGACTACATTCAGTAGTTTTAATTAATAAACTCAATAAAGTTTAATGTTCGTGGCCAGAACCTGAACTTTAGTGGAGTTTGTGAATACCCCTTCTTAACTGTACTGACCTTACATCTACTCGCTGGACGAATTAAATGTTGGTCAGACCAGTTACAGAACGAGGTAATCTCGATAATTGATAAAATAAATGTACATGCGACTTATGAATTATGACCATGAGTCATAAATATTAATATTCCCAAGAATCCCCATATTCTTGAGCTAATTCATATTTACCCAGAGTCGTATTCGTTACATGATCATGTTCTGTCTATGCTTTTATTGTGTGTATTTTATGATATAAATGTTTTTGTTGTGAAGCACTTTGTGGCCTTATACCTGTGAAAGGTGCTATATAAATAAAACTTACTTACTTACTTACTACAGTTCCACGAAACAAATTTAACTCTAATGTTCTCTGTCATATCTCTCCCATATTTTAAAGCAAACTGAAATTCCCATAAAGCAAACTGAAATAAACAACATGACTACAAACATTGCCCAGAAGAAAATAAAAACAAAAACATAAATACCTAAAAAAAAAACTCTACACAACTACGAATTGCCGAGAACCACCAGCAAATCTAAACTCTTCTCTGCTTCTAACTTTCTTAACTGGATCAACACAATTTACCTTAGGGAAAAGAACCGTACAATGGATCACATCGCACTTGAGCCCCGCTGAGCAATTAACATCGTCCCCTTCTAAGGAGTTCGTCCGACCTGTTGATTTTGTCTATTGCATATATACATTCTTGAAAATGAACAAAGAGCTCAGAAAACAGCACCAGCTTACATGTTCATTAGAAAGTCGTTAACTTCTGATGGACTTTGAAAGACGTGAGTATGGCCATCAACGGTCACTCGGAGACGCGCTGGAAAGATGAATCCGTACATCAGACCCTTAGCTCGCAGCTTCTTCTTTACTTCGTCGAACTGCCTCCGTTGCCTGTTTACTTCAGCAGAAAGGTCTGGAAAGAACATGATTCTATGATTTTGGAACAGTACATCTTTCTTTGCTCTGGCCGCTTGCATCACACGCTCCATGTCTCTGTAGTCTAAAAACTTCACAATCATCACTCTCGGGATAGACTTCGCGTCCGCTGCAGTCTTTCGCATATAACCAATCCTGGGGGCCCTCTCTATGGCCAGTGGCTTCCGCAGTTGTTCCATGTCCAGCGCTTCAGGTAACCAGCGTTCTAAGAATGTACATGCATCGTTGGCCTCAGACTTTTCTGGTAAACCAAGGAGCCTCAGATTGGAGCGTCGGCTGCGATTTTCCAAATCATCTATTTTCCAGGCAAGTGAAGTAATTTTCTTTTCATGAGCATTGGTTGTTGATTGAAGTGTGGAAACCGAATCTTCGGTCTGAGAAATGTGTTCCTCTGTCTGCGTTAATCTTCCGAAACATTCTGCAACTTGGTTTTTGATATCTTGTACAGCTGAAAGGACAGTTTCAAATTGAGAGGCCATGTCGACTTTCATCAAGTTTATTGCTTGTATGATACCACTTGTATCAGCGTGTAAGCCACCAGCTTGATCTCCACATACCGACGACGAGTCTTCACTGCCGTATGTAGGCCTAACTCGCGCCACCTCTTCCATGATTTCGGAGTCGGATATAACTTCAGTAGATTCCACTTTTTTCGACTTTTTCTTTGCTGGTTTAGGTGACATCTTAAACAGTATTTGCTGTTAAGCAAACTGAGCTCACACGATGAATGAAACTAGGATATATCTAAGAAATGTTTATACAAGTTACAGTGGGGTTAACGCGTCTCTTCAGCAAAGCGCCATAACCGGAAGTTCGCCCAGCACATGTTTTGTTCTTACTGAGCGGAGGTTGTCCCGTGCCCACAGGAGGAGGTGGTTCACCCTGAGAATAATACGGCTGATCGCCTGGGCCACTGTCTTAGCAGCGCACAGAGCGAGGTCAGTTGCTCTTTGAGAACATCCGTCTTAGATGAACGCTGCTTTGCATGCGGACATGGCCCCTACAAGCGACACACCCAGACAGACAGAGTTTTGATACAAACGCCAGTGAAAATATGCTCTTTTAGAGTAAAATATAATCTCACCTGATAGTCGAAGGGGAGAAGCGCATTCTCAGCTGCTGGGTTGTCAACATTCTTCAACGGCGAGTAGAAAGGCTTACTTAAGCTCAAGTTCCCTTTCGATACGGTTCATCGCATTATGGGGAAACTCAGATTTCTCTGTATACTGAAGCCTGATTGGTTCACGTCTGTGCACCTGCACAGACAAATGGCTTTTTAGCCCGCCAAAAAGGGCGGGGCCGACTGCCTATTTAAGTTGAATGGGTCTTTTTGTCTGTTTTGGTCTTGTTTTTTGTTTAAAATGTATATTTTACACACTTATAAAATGGACTGCGATTGACCTCAACTTCAAATGGACTGAAACTGCGATTGGATATCTGAGATTCCCACTGGTGCGTGGAGGTGGTATGTTGCGGTGGTTCATCCGGCCTGCCTGATTCCACTGGCCTGCCTGCCCGACGGGGTTTGTAGTATGGTTGCTGCGGACAAAGCGTTTTTAGACGGGAGGAACAAAGCGTTTTTCGTGGTATGGTGGTCGTTGTCATCGCCGTTTGCCCTTTAAGGATCATTGAGTTTGCACTCATTCGGGCTGTGTGGCATTCGAGATGCAGTTCGACACGGGTTGCTCGTTGTACCAACTTCATGAGGGACTACTCTATTTTACTCTGCTGCTCATTCTGTTTGGACTGTTGGTCAGATATTTGTATATTTTTCAGAATTTCATGAAAAGAATCTGAAAGAAGAAAGTCATATACACCTAGGATGGCTTGAGGGTGAGTAAATTATGGGATCATTTTCATTTTTGGGTGAACTAACTTTGGGTAACAAAACTCAAGAGAAAAACTCTTGTACAAACGTACTTTTTAGTAAAAAATGTAAAGTGCCATTAGAAAAATGTTCTTGACCTATAATAAACTTTAATTAATGCTGTCACGTAACAAATCTGCATCACAGGTCAAATTAAATAAATTGCTAATGAAATAAAAATTTAAAGCCTGTACAAATACTAGAATGTTTTCCTCCTACAAAAAAAAAAAAAAGGAGCGTGGCGGGCCCTGGACGTGGAGCGGAGCCGCTGGTGGATTGATCATGTGTGCTGGCGGGAGCTGTTAGCTGGAGAATGATGTTTGTTGGCTGGCTGTGGTCACATCCATCTGTAGATAATTCATCTGGAGGGATTCCAGGTCTGTTAAAATGATGCACTTAAACCTGTTAAGCTCCAAATCTCACATACAGGACACCCAATATCTCAGAGAGTCCATCTGATACCTCACACTCCACTGTCACACCACTCCTCTTCAACTCGGCACCAGTCAATACTGTGGCGCCGAACAGACAGAACTCCATCACTCATGAGCTGGCGTTCTACTCGAAACACAAGATGCTTTTTCCTGTGTGGACTGTCCTTCCGTTCTCATGAGCTCAGTTTCGCCCCACTGTCCACAGTCAGACTGACCACATTAACTCGACTGACCTGTTAACCTGTATGCTTAAACACTTTTACTCACTGTAACAAAAGGCCAAGCATCTCAAGGACTGCCACTACAACTGAGACTGGTTTCTAGTTTAATGGTATTGAGGGAATAACATATTTGTAGCTTTTATTGGAGACTAAAGTTGGATTTTAAATATATCAAGAGGTTTAGCTATAAAATCCAATGGTTATGTTTTATTTATTCTGTCTCTCTTTGACTATCTATTTTTTCTGGGGGGTTTTCTGTGGTTTTATTTTGTCTGTGTGTGTGTGTGTGTGTGTGGAGGGGGGGCATAAACCTTAAAATTACAAATTTCAAAGAGCTTTTCATTTTCAAACAAGTCTTTTTCAAGCCATCATTCATATTTGTTTTAATAAACGTTGCATTTCTAGTAAAAAAAAAAAAAAAAAAAATTATATATATATTTCTTTAAATTTCAATTCATTTTAATTCTGCTTCCTACATCTGAACTGCAATTCGGCATCATGCTTTCTACCTTAAACCAAATTCAGTTTAAATTCAGGACCTGAAAGAGATTCACAGTGCTAGTGTGTGGTTGCCAGGGTGTTGCTATGCAGATGCTGTTCTGGGTACAAGGGCATCTTTGTGCTTTTGCTGGGCTGTTTCTATGTGATTGTTAAGGTGTTTGTTTACTGAAGTGAAAAGAGTCTCTGTGATATTCTGCTCTCTTACATATAGCCATATAGCTCTACACATATATGGCTGTTTACATGCACACCTTTTCTTTCTATCAAAATGAATTCATTCCCATTGATGAATCTGAACATAGTATTTACATGAATGCTAAATAAAGTGATCAGGTTGATGTGCGTGTTTACAGTATGTGTCACAAGCTTCAAATCAGAATTGATCTTTTGACATGCGCACACTGCACAAATATAGTTTCCCGCTGTTTGCACATACTGTTCTCCTTCATTGCTTATTTTCTTTGTTTTAAAGAGTATACTTAATATTCATCTATTTGCCATGTTATTAGTTATGCCGTGCTGTGCTGCAGATATTTATCAAACAGTAAAAATGACTGGTGGGACTAATGGGACTGGTGGGACTGATGGGACTGGTGGGAGTGATGGGCCTGATGGGACTGGTGGGACTGGTGAGACTGGTGGAACTGATGGGACTGATGGTACTGGTGGGACTTGTGGGACTGGTGGGACTGATGGGACTGGTGGGCCTAATGGGAGTGATGGGACTGGTGATACTGGTGGGACTGGTGGGACTGATGGGACTGGTGGGACTGATGGGACTGGTGGGACTGATGGGACTGGCGGGACTGATGGGACTGGTGGGACTGGTGGGCCTGATGGGAGTGATCGGACTGGTGGTACTGGTGGTACTGGTGGTACTGATGGGACTGGAGGGACTGATGAGCCTGATGGGACTGGCGGGATTGATGAGCCTGATGGGACTGGTGGGCCTGATGGGACTGGTGGGACAGATGGGACTGATGGGACTGGTGGGCCTGATGGGAGTGATGGGACTGGTGGTACTGGTGGGACTGATGGGACTGGTGGGACTGATGGGACTGATGGGACTGGCGGGACTGGTGGGACTGGTGGGACTGATGGGACTGGTGGGCCTGATGGGAGTGATGGGACTGGTGGTACTGGTGGTACGGGTGGTACTGGTGGGACTGATGGGACTAGTGGGACTGATGGGACTGGCGGGACTGATGAGCCTGATGGGACTGGTGGGCCTGATGGGACTGGTGGGCCTGATGGGAGTGATGGGACTGGTGGTTCTGGTGGGACTGATGGGACTGATGGGACTGATGGGACTGATGGGACTGGTGGGACTGATGGGAGTGATGGGACTGGTGGGACTGATGGGAGTGATGGGACTGGTGGTACTGGTGGGACTGATGGGACTGGTGGGACTGATGGGAGTGATGGGACTGGTGGGACTGATGGGAGTGATGGGACTGGTGGTACTGGTGGGACTGGTGGTCCTGATGGGAGTGATGGGACTGGTGGGACTGGCGGGACTGGCGGGACTGATGGGACTGGTGGGACGTTGTTCTGCTCCACTTCACAGATGATGAGTGGACGGAGAATTTATTTATTAATTCAAAGTTATTTAACAACTGCAAAGTTATTTAACAACTGCAGCGCGTTCAAAAAGTTATTTAACAACTGCAGCGCGTTCTGCGTGTCATCTGTCATTACGCCATTTCTAGGTCATTGCACATTCGCAGTCCTTTCAGTTTTGGTTTTCAATCTGATCAAGTGTTTACATGTCCTCTCGATTGGATTAGAATTGAAAGCTTTAGCATAAGTTCTGCCATGAAGACTAAATTGTTACATCACTTATTACCTTCTCATCTAACAATTGTGATCTAATACTCGTAGTATAAAAGATCGGTACTTACACATGTCTGAGTTCGCAGATGCTGATACCAACATTCACCTCTATCCTCCCCACCACCACCAGGATGGTCCCTTTGGCTCCCAGGGGGTCTCTCACTCTAACTCTAAAGGCCCTTGCACACTGAGTCCGAAATTCATGTCCGAAATTTTGGCACGTTAAAAAATAAATACGACCTCACGTTATGTCAATCACACTTGTACACTGCCTCCAAAACTTTCGTCCGTCAAAAAAAATCAAATCAGGTTCGATTTTCTGCGTTTTTCGCATCCGTAGCAAGCATTTTGAATGGTGTTTTGACAATTCAGAGCCACCGAATCACGAAAGCGAAAAAACGCATGCGATAATTTCGGACTCAGTGTGCAAGGGCCTTAACCCTGACCTATACCTCCCCGGGGGTCGGCTGTGCCCCTGCATTAATCTTTAGGCAGGATGTGCAGATTTCGTACCCTCAGATTGCGAGCTACGAACGGGGCCTACGTCAAAGAACTTTATAACTCAATATTTGCTTGCTGGGCTGTTAATAAATGTATGCTTTGCTACGTCATTTTGCCTCCCAAGTCTTTCTGGTAGAAATAGAATAAACCACCCCTTTCAATCCAATCGAAATTTCATTCGGATCAAGCTCAATCGGATCGATTAAGGTGTTTACCTGAAGGCTTTTCAGTCTGATTGAGCCATCAATCTGATTACTAATGTATTATTTGATTGCATGTAAATGTAGCCAGAGTAAATGTGTGGGGGTTTATCATCACCCAGGTGAAAACCATAAGTCTGATGATGTAATAAAATACACTTAAAACTGCACACCTCCCCTCAAGAAGAAGAATGGTACTGGAGTTTGTTCAAAACACAGAAAGCCTCATTTATAAACTGTGCAAATGCACAGATTAGATCTTAGAGCGTACGCTACAATCGACACCAACGTTCATATTTATAAAAACTGTCTTGGATTTGGGAAAGTGCTCAGCACCACATCACAGGGTCTAAGCAGACGAACACACTTTTCTTAGTGGCAGAAAGTCTGAGAACTGCAGGTATGTGGAAATCTAAGCAGTTCTTGTCGCTTGGCAATCTCAGATAAAGGATTTGGATGTTGACTGGTGCTCTTTTATATGTTAATCACATTAGTTAGGTGGCGTTTACAAGGCGGATGTCTGAAACTATTCAGCTGCTCACAATTTCAAGATCATTGGCAATTTATGGATTTCACATCGTGAAGAGAGGCGTCCGCATCTTTTTTTGGGCATACGTTTGTCCTCTGATTCACATGATCGTAAAATCAAATGTAGGACGGTTTCTATGCAATATTTTATAAACAAGGCCTTGACTCTCTGTTTAAGCAAAATTAATAGAGATGCTTAACTTAGCAAACACCGCTATTACAGTTAAAGACAATCTGTAAATTGTCTCTGCACTGGTCTAAGCAGCAGAAGTGATGGCAGTGGGCCACGGGGAAACTGCATGATCCCTTATTCTGAACAGCTTGCCCTGATGTAGGGAAATAGTTTGCATTTTTGGAGTCGAGCCTGGATTGTGTATGTGTGTGTGTGTGTGAGAGAGAGAGAGAGAGAGAGAGAGAGAGAGAGAGAGAGAGAGAGAGAGAGAGAGAGAGAGAATGAGCCGTGTCCAGAGATGGTGAGATCACCGCGCTGGCGCCAGTTCTCAGGATACCATCTCAGACTGACCATGAACTTCACACACACACACACACACACACACACACACACACACACACACTTGTTTACCTGGTTATGATAGTCACATTAACCAATGTTGACTTCTGCATTTATGTTGAGTTCTTGGCTGTTTATAAAGTTAAGTATCAACATCAGTTACAGCTACAGTCATGTGTTTTTCATTCACAGTGCTTCAGTACATCATCATAAGCATGCTGACAGCAGACTCATCCATCTCATCTGCCAGATATTCAATGATCCTGAGAGTCACAGCTAAAGCAGCACGTCTGATGGCTCAATCATCCTGATGCTGCGAATCAGTTACATCAGCTGAAAGATCATTCAGACTCCAAAACACATTCTCACTGCGGCCCAGTGCTGTACAGTTGAAGAATGAAGAATGAAGATGGTGTAACCTTGTGTCTCAATGTGGATGTGCTTGAACTCGTGTTGTCTGAGGTGCTGCTGTGTTTCATTGTGGATGTACTGCCCAAAAGGCTATGGCTTTCTCTAAGAGTATCTTTTATGTCTCATTTATGTATCAGCTTTGTCTTCATATGTCTTCATTTTTATTTTAGGAGAAAGTTTTAGAATTTTTTTAGATTCCTAATATTGTAGATTTCTAATTTTTTAGATTCCTAATATTGTAAATACTGAAACAATCATTTGAAAACCATTACACATTTTAGAAGATTAAAGGGCACCTATTATGCGACATTTTATGTAAAATAAGTAAAACTGTAGTAAGCCCTCTGTAAGTCTGTTTTGATAAAGGCATTGGGTACATTACTATTTCCAAGAATACATGATTTGCCCTATGCACAAAAACTGTACAGCTCTATTCTCTTATTGTGTGTCAGTAATTCAGAGTAATGTTAACTTTATTTATGCATAGCTTCACTCTTAATATAGGCTCTTAATTGTATAATATATCAAATTTACTGTTTATTTTTGCTGTGTAACGAAGTTCTTCGATAAGGGAAGAAGGAGGTGGGTTAGGTTAAGGTTTAATCATAAAATAAACAGACAACAAAACGTCTCGGGTTACGACTATAACCCTTGTTCCCCGAGAAGGGAACGAGACACTGCGTCGTCGTGATGACACTTTGGGGAACGCCCCCAGCGTAGCGCATCTGAAGTATGAATAAAATCTGTCCAATCCTGATTGGTGCTGCGTCATGACGTAGTAGATGACGGCATAACCGGAAGATACAAAGGGACGCCGGCACAAACACACGTTAGCTCCTTTGCGATGAAGCAAGCGCTCTGCCCGTGATAGGTGTGGCGACGAGACTCAGTGTCTCGTTCCCTTCTCGGGGAACAAGGGTTACAGTCGTAACCCGAGACGTTCCCCTTCGAGGGAACTCGCACTGCGTCGTCGTCGTGACGACACTTTGGGGAACGTAATGCCCACTATGCCACACCGTAATCACGCCCACCCTAGTATGAAGCTGGAAGATCAGGCACACTTAGGACGCAAGCACTCTGGTGCCAGGTGTCACAGGGAGTTGCAGACTGTAGAAACGTATGAAGGTGTGCGGGGTGGCCCACCCGGCCGTCTCGCAGATCTCCTGAAGCGAGACGCCAGAAAGGAGGGCCACCGAGGAGGCCATGCCCCTGGTGGAATGTGCCCTCACGGCCATAGGTGAAGGCAATTGCGCACCTGATAAGCCGTGGCTATAGCCTGGACAATCCAATTGCTGATTGTCTGTTTAGATGCAGGCAGCCCTTTCTTGGGTGAACCAAAGCACACCAACAACTGGTCTGACTTCCTCCACTGAGAAGACTTCTCCAAATAAACCCTAAGGGCTCTGACTGGGCAGAGCAGGTGGAGTCTCCCCTCTTCCGCCGTCACGTGAGGTGGAGGATGGAAGGCCTGAAGAACCACTGACCGTGCCACATTAGATGGCACCTTGGGCACATAGCCCGGTCTAGGATGTAAGATGGCCTTAACTCCGCCAGGGGCAAACTCCAGGCAAGTTGGCGATATCGCCAAGGCCTGGAGATCCCCCACTCTCCTCAGAGAAGTGATAGCAAGGAGAAAGGCCACCTTAAGGGTCAGGTTCTTTGCCTCAGCCGACTCCAGTGGCTCGAAGGGGGCCTCAGCCAACCCCTCAAGTACCACTGCCAGGTCCCAGGTTGGGACTCTGGAGCGAGCCGCAGGCCTCATCCTCCGAGCCCCACGGAGGAAACGTACAACCAGATGGTGCTTCCCCAAGGGCCCATCACCTACAGGCGAGTGGAAAGCCCCAATGGCAGCCACATACACCTTAAGTGTGGACGGGGTAAGACCGGCGTAGAAATGATCTTGGAGGAACTCCAGCACTGAAGCCACTGGGCAGTTAACTGGGTCCACCTCACGTTCTCTACACCAAGTGGAAAACACATTCCACTTCAGGCTGTACAGTCTCCTGGTAGAAGGAGCCCTGGAGCTGAGTAGGGTCTCTGGCCGGGGGTGAAATATTGTGCCCCCTGCCTGTGACCTTAGATCCCTCCTCAGAGGAACCTGCCACGGGAGGCCGTCCAACAGAGCTACAATGTCCGAGAACCATACCCGGGTTGGCCAGAGGGGTGCTACTAAGAGTAGGCTGATCCCCTCTCGGCAGACCCGCTCCAAGACTCCCGGGAGCAAAGCGATCGGGGGAAATGCGCACAGACGCAGCCTCGGCCACGTCTGCATCATAGCATCCAGCCCCAGCGGAGCTGGACGCCTGAGAGAGAACCACAGTGGACAGTGGGACGTCTCTTGAGACGCGAACAGATCCACTTCCACTGGGCCGAATCTCACGCACATGGCTTCCACCACTTCTGGGTGGAGTTGCCACTCCCCGGGCCTCAGCCCCTGTCTCGACAGGACGTCTGCTCCCTGATTTTGGTCCCCGGGGACGTACATCGCTCTGAGAGACGACAGTTTCCCCTGGGACCACAGAAGGATCTGGTGTGCCAGTCTGCATAGAGGGCGTGACCTCAGACCCCCCTGATGATTCAGATACGCGATTACAGAAGTATTGTCCGAGCGTATCAGGACATGGTGGCTGCGGAGGTCCGGGAAAAAGCTCCTCAGAGCTTTGTAGACCGCCAACATTTCCAGGCAGTTGATGTGCCAGGAAGAATGCCGGGTCTCCCACAGACCTCTCGCAAAGCGGCCGTCCATGACCGCGCCCCAACCAGTGAGGGAGGCATCTGTTGAAACGGTTTTCTGGCAACATGATGCTCCCAGCACCGGTCCCTGGGACAGGAACCAAGGTTTCCTCCATATGACGAGAGAACGAAGGCATTTGCGCATTACCCTGATCATAAGGAACGGATTTCCCCTCGGGGAAAACCCCTTGGCTCTCAACCACCACTGTAGGGGTCTCATGTGTAGCAGGCCAAAAGGAATGACGTTGGACGCTGCTGCCATGAGCCCCAGCAGTCTCTGAAACTGCTTCACAGTGAGGTTGTGGCCTAGCTTCGCTCTGGAGACCATCGCCCGTATGGATTCCACCCGTGCAGGAGACATTTGTGCCCGCATCGTCGTGGAGTCCCATACCACTCCCAGGAACGTAGTCCTCTGGGAGGGCGTCAACACGCTTTTCTTTGTGTTGAGTCTCAGCCCCAAGCACCTGATATGGGCCAGAACGACATCTCGATGCCGAACTGCCATATCGTACGACTTGGCTAATATTAGCCAGTCGTCGATGTAATTGAGTACACGAATGCCCTGGAGTCTCAGCGGAGCCAGCGCTGCATCCATGCAGTTGGTGAAGGTGCGAGGGGAAAGAGCTAGGCCAAAGGGAAGACCCCGATATTGGTACGCTTCGCCCCCGAAAGCGAACCTCAGGAACTTCCTGTGACATGGAAGGATGGAAATATGGAAGAATGCGTCCTTCAGATCTATCGTGACGAACCAGTCCTCGAACTGGATCTGACTCACGATGGCTGGAATTGTGAGCATCTTGAACCTGAATCTCCTCAGAGAACGATTCAAGTGCCTGAGATCTATTATTGGACGCAACCCCCCATCCTTCTTGGGAACTATGAAGTACCGGCTGTAGAACCCGGACTCCCTGTCTGGCAGAGGAACACGTTCAATGGCCTCCTTGACCAACAGGGATTGAACTTCCTGTTCCATAACCCGAACCTGCTCTGGGCCGACCACAGTCCAGACCACCCTGTTGAACTTCGGGGGAGGGGAGCTGAACTGCAGTCTGTAACCTAGCTCTACAGTACGCAGGGCCCACGCAGATATATTCGGAAGGCATGACCATGCGCCGAGATAATCTACTAAGGGAACCAGCCTCTCGAGGCTGGCCTCGGGTGTCAACCGAGCCTCGTTCCCAACCCCCTGAAGCGGCTGACCGGCAGGGAGCAGTCGAGAATGATTTTCGGTGTGCGGACGCGTTCGCTGCCCAGCCGCAGGTCTTTCTAGAGGCGCGGGAAATCAGTGTGGCCCGAAGCGTACTGGACGGCGGGAACACAGCACTGATTTCCTGAGAGCTCCGGGGGGAGGCGACCTCGATCGCTCCACCCCGGGGGGGACAGCTCTGAGTGGTCCGGCCGCAGCTAGGACCATCTGGCAGAAGCCTTCTTTGCCTAAAGGACGGTCCTCAGATCGACCTTAGGCTAAGAAGGCTTGCCGCGAGAGCGCCGTCTCCTTTGCCAGGCTCCCTCGGGAGGGGCGCGGGAGGCGACACTCTTTTTGCACCTGTCGGTGCGAGGCTCAACATTTTAATTCCTCAAAATTAAATGCAGCCAAAAACACTAGATAAGTGAAACACGGTCTGGATGGTAGGCTGAATTAAAATATCTAACTTCTCAAAGTCAGATAATATTCCATCATTTTAATTCCATTAAGAATTAAATGCAGCCATAATCACCAGACAATACTGTTTGTTTAGTTTAATATTTATTTAAACGGTTTCGTAATCTACGCACTGCCTCGGCAAACGTGAGATTCGAGCCGTCGGTCACAATATATCGGCTTTCATCCCTCGAGAAGAAAGTCAACAATTGCGAGGTTGAAACATCCGACAGCGCACAGCTTTTTTCTATGCACGCGCGCCGAGATATTTCTCAATGAACACTGCCAGCCCCCTCAGGAGCTGACTGTGAATGCCTCGCACCCAAACAGTATTATTTCACAGATCGTGTGTGTCCCTTTTATAGCAGACTCGTAATCTACGCGCTGCCTCTGCAAACGCGAGATTCGAGTCGTTCACAATATATTTGGCTTTCATCTCTCGAGAAGAAAGCCAACGGGCGCGAGGCTGAAACACCCGGAACGCACGGCTGTGTGCGTCAAGATATTTCTCAATGAACACACAGCCAGCACCCTCAGGAGCTGACTGTGCATGCCTCGCACCCACACAGAATCTTTATTGCAGAGTAGCCCCGTAATCTACGCGCTGCCTCGGCAAGCGTGAGACCCGAGCTGTAGATTCTGTATTGCAATGCAGACCTTTAAACTACGCGCTGCCTCGGCAACGCGAGTAACAGAATCTTTATTGCACAGTAGACCCGCAACCTACGCGCTGCCTCGGCAAACGCGAGATCCGAGCCACTAGATTCTATATTGCAATGCAGACGTTATTTGGGACAATTCTTATAGGACAAACAACACCAAATAGGACAAACAGTTTCACACAGAGCGCTTTGCTGAAGAGCAAAAAGCTAACGTGTGTTTGTGCCGGGGTCCCTTTGTATCTTCCGGTTATGCCGTCATCTACTACGTCATGACGCAGCACCAATCAGGATTGGACAGATTTCATTCATACTTCAGATGCGCTACGCTGGGGGCGTTCCCCAAAGTGTCGTCACTACGACGACGCAGTGCGAGTTCCCTCGAAGGGGAACTAATGTAAAGCAGAAGCCCCTCATGGACAACTGCCGCATATAAACGTAATAAGACACAACATAAATAGTCCAGGTCTGGGGTGCGTTTCCCAAAAGCATCGTAAGCCAACTATGTTCGCAAGTTCTGTCGTTATCAGCATAGTTCAACGAGTCAGTGTATCCCGAAACCATCGTTCTAACGAACATTCGCAAACAGCATCGCAAAGTTGTGTAGTTGGAACAACAGCTCTCAACCTGTGGTTAGAAGCATAGTTTCTAGTTTGCATGACGTGGACTTAATTAATCCTTATCTTGAGCAAAATAAGCAAGCTGACATTCAGTACAACCTCTGTCTTTTATTTATAATACATACAAATGTAATTTATGTCTTTTAGTTTGTCAAGAGATTTAAAGCAACGTTTTTTAAGAGTGTGCATGTGCAAACGTGCTCTACTATGTAAGAACGAGCCTATGATTGAATCTGGAAATAAAGCAAAATAACTGAGAAAAATGAGAAATACTCCTCAGATGACGTCTGTAATTTATAGCAAAACATCTAGCATTAATTCCATCTCAAACAGATTCATTAAAAGAAGTTATTACTCCACCACGTGCGTGACGTCATAAACCAATATGATTGAACGACCACTTTTCGACAATACAGTTTCGGGAAATAGTCGTGACGAGCTAGTTGATTTCTTCAACGATGCATCGTACTATGGTAGTTAAGCAGTGAGTTACCTCATTGTTCGGGAAACGCACCCCTGGTCCTCTCTCGTCTTACACTATCGTCACTCCTCCTTTTATCCTTCCAATTAAAAGAAGCCGTTGTGGCACTCAGGTGACGTTTATATCACTCGCTCCATTCCCACAGCTCTCGGCCCCGCCCTGCTCGCCACACGCCACTATTAATCCTTTCTTCGTCCGGTCTGTTACGTGCAGCTATGTTTTATCAAAGGAACGAAGAACAGGACATGGAACGAATAAATATATACATTTAACCCTCTGAGCCCGAAGAACACGCCGGCGCGTTCTGCTGGATTTTTTCCTCATGACAGCTTAAACAATTTAAAATACTCCATCATTTTTGGCCATATATGTCTTTATACATCTTTATAAACTTTTATTTGTGTACACTCACAATAACAATGAATCCTTGTGTTTTTGTAAAATAAAGAAAATAAACAGGGTGCGCTTTCAGCTGTCGCGGTCTCTGCGAGAAATTTTCTGAAAAATGTTGAATACTCATCACACAAACATAAAACGTATGTCTAAAGAAAGCTTGAAATGTCTACTTTTAAATAAAACAATTCACAATTAAAAAAATATTCCTGATCAGGATGATTTTCACATTGTTTCGAAGAAAAAACTCTAGGGCTCCCTCACCCGAGTATTAACTTTTCACTCACACACTACATTTCCCATCAGCCCCGTACCTGGCACTGATTACACTGCTCAGCTGTAGCTCATTCTTGGACCTATATAAACTGTCTCTCCACCACTCTTCCTTGTGAAGTCTTGTATTACTACGGTTTGCATTTCTCAGCATTTATTTCTGTATTGCCTACCTGTTGTGACCCAGTCTGTTCCCTGTTTATGATTCTCTGCCGCCTGTCTTTTGGACTATCTGCTTTGTTACTTATTTGTGATTGTTCTCCGCCTGCCCTGATCTCCTGCCTGCTTTTCGACCACGACTGTGTCTGTCCTACGTTGCTGTGTTTGCTGGAATCTGACCATTGCCTGTTTGACGATGATTTTAATAAAAGCTTGCTGATGGATTCCAATTCGAGTGACACCTCGTTACAAGGGCAAACAAGATCCAGTTTTGAAAAGTCTCATGAACAAATATTTCAGTGACTTAAAATTTTAGTTTAAAAAAACACACGCAGAAATGTTATTTTCTCAAAACTACAAACTTTTATGTACATGTTGCTCACATATTACTGTAGCCTTGTTTGTGCTCAATACAGTGTAATCAGACTTTAGCCATTAATATGTTTGTAAGCAACTGAAAAAAGCACAAATGTCAGGGCATGTCAAAACTTCTTCAGGGCCCCAAAATACCCTTAGGGCCAGACGGTTAATTACCAGAAGGCACGAGACCATACATTAAAACAACTAGCATAACATTAACATAAACGATACCGGACAAAGAAACTGGGGAAACTATGGGTATATAGGCTAAAGCAGGGAGATAATGAGTAGAACAGAAAACAGGACATAACAGAGACCATTACAGTATTAGTAAATAAACTAAACAGTTAAAATAAACATTAACTAAAAGTAACAAATACTGTAGAAGTATTTTTCATCGATAGTTCATGTTCACTAAAGTAGTTAACTAATGATAACTAATGAAAACTCAAATTAAAATGGAAATGGAAAATAAATAATAAAATAAAATAAATAATATTTCAATTAAATTCAAAATATGAATAAATATTATAATTTCTGATACTATAAAATACTTTAAATATGAATGACACTGAATAGGTGTTAAATAACAGAAGCACTGTTGGATCCACGCAAACCGATTCATCCTGTCATCCAACCATTTTACAGGTTAGGGTTAGTTAGGGTTACTTCAACCACAGTAGTTTGTGCAGAAGCAGAATACCTCACGTTAAACTTGTCAATAACTTTAACAATTAATGTAAAAATATAATTATCTGAATTATCTACAATTTGAATGTGTTCTTTTCACCATGACTTTGATTGTTGATTAGATTGTGAGAGTGTTGCTTCATACAGCTCTTGTTCATGTCAGCACTCGAATATGGCAGGAATCTGTGTGTGTGTGTGTGTGTGTGTGTGTGTGTGTGTGTGTGTGTGTGTGTGTGTGTGTGTGTGTGTGTGTGTGTGTGTGTGTGTGTGTGTGTGTGTGTGTGTGTGTGTGTGTTTAAAAACAGGAATCACATGATGTGTGTGCTGTAGGGGACTTGTTTAATATCAGATGAGCTTGATCTCTGTCTGACGCCGCTGTGACTGGCACATCTCATTTCATCTGTTGAGTAACACTTACAGGTGTGTGTGTGTGTGTGTGTGTGTGTGTGTAATGTAAGTCTATATGAACCTACTGACCCTTTCTGTTTACTTGAAGTGGATGTGAATATTAATGGTAGATGATGTTATTTCAAATGATATTTTAGGAGTGCAGAAGGATGGATGAGCTCATACTAGAACAGTTGCATTAAAATAACTGGATGTGAGAGAGTATAACAGGCCTGCTGTGCCAGAGCACTCGATGACCCTTTCACTGCACACACACACACACACACACACACACACACACACACACACACACACACACACACACACACACACACACACACACACACACACACACACACACACACACACACACACACACATTCGTGCCCTCAGATTCTCAAAAGTGTGTAAAAATTAAAACAGCTCCTTGTGTGATTCTGTGTGATTTAGTTCTGTCTTACATAAGGAAGATTTCACTTTCACAAACCCTCTGAACTGGACCGAAGCAGCAGTACATCGAGTACTTGCACTTTTTATGCACTACACAGTGACCCTAAGAGTATTTGGACACTTAGGTCACACTTTAAAAATGACTTAGTGGATTAGACAACAAAATATACTGAAGCAAATGGAATTTAACGTAAACAAAGAAGCATAAGCAAACTTCACAAGAAAAACATTTAACTAAAAATAAGTTGCTTCATTTAAAACATTAGGTCTAGGAGAAAAAAAAAGACAAAAAAGTATTGTGCCACTTTGTTGTTATCAAACAATGTCAAGAGGGTCAATAATACTTAAAGCTCTTCACTTACATTTACATTTACATTTACATTTAGTAATTTAGTAGACGCTTTTGTCCAAAGCGACTTACAAATTAGGACTAAATTAAGCGAGTCATCGTGAAGAGGCAAAAAACAACGCAAGAAGTGCTCAAAATACGAAGTTCAGGCATTGTTCAGAGTAGCATAAGCCCGATAAGCGAGGATTTAAAGGAAAAATAAAGATTTTTTTTAATTTTTTTTTTATGAGGTTAAGTGCTGACGGAAGAGAAGGGTTTTCAGCTGCCTTTTGAATGTTGTCAGGGATTCTGCGTTCCGGATGGAAAGAGCATTCCTCCAGTGTGGAACTGTGAATGAGAATGTTCTGGAAGTGATTTTGTGGCTCTCTGTGATGGAACCGTGAGACGTCTCTCGTTGACCGATCGTAGGCGTCTGGTAGGGATGTAGACTCGTAGGAGTGAGTGAAAGTAGGAGGAGCTGAGCCTGTGATAGATCTGTCAGCAAGCGTCAATGCCTTGAACTTGATGCACTTGCATCTCCGTTCATCTCAGTGGGAGCTGCTGACTGTGATTTAAACTCAGTCTTTTGTTTGTTTGTTTTGGTGTAGTTACAGTGTCTCCCAGCAGGAGCGAACCAGTCCACGCCACCATCAAACCTAAACTACCTGACTGAGCCTCATCATGTGTCGTACATTTACCAACAGTGTGCTGAAATACGACCCAAATTTAGTTGTTTTAAACCCAGTCGATTTTAGAGCTCACTTATAATATTGATATCCAAAAACAGGGAAATTTCACAGTTCCTTATTCTTATTGTCAGTTAAATACTAACATTAATAGTAGAAACCTGTTCTGATGTTGTTGGAATAATAGCCAAGTTTCTGAACACCTATTGATATGTAAATGTGGATATTACTAAAGGGGTCACAAGTTGGGGTCTAGTTTAAAGGGGTCACAAGTTGGTATGATTCTTAAGGGTCTTCATGTAAAGTTTGTAACATACTTTGTTTAAAAGTCCTCGATAGTTGTGTAAAACAACACCCTTTTTACCTCCTCAAAAACAGCTCTGTTCACAGCTCCCCGTTTCGGTGCTTGTCTCTTTAAATGATAATGAGCAACTGCTCACCAGTGGGCGTGGACACAAGACACTAAAGTGATGCCTTGGCGGACAGTATACAAAAGGCTGAGGGGAAATATGCTAATACGGGAAATATGCTAATACAAGAAATATGCTAATACGGGACAGTCCGTCAGCGGTTGTGGGTGGAGCATGAGCAATATGACATCATATTGGTCAGAAAATCCAAACGGCCTGATTATTGAGAGTGTTTATACTTTTGAGGATTAAAAAAAAAGAGTAAATGGATTTTTTTCGTTGTATGGTGGTTGTGTCCATACACAGCAAAGACACATTTATATGCAAACACCATATAAAAGTGAATTTTCAATTCAATCCAATGACTCCTTTAAAAATCAAGAAAAGGTTTAATCCTCATGATATGGGCCTTTTAAATGGGAATACAATGGATGGATCCACAGAGGCCATGACCTCTGCCACACCCTTCATCATGAACACACACACACACCAAAATCTTTGCATTCAGCATTTCTGGAAGTTTCTGTCATGGGTTAGACATTTAATTCCAGTCATTTGTCTGTTTGGTGTGGGAGTTTTCTAGCTTTCTTTCTTTTTCTGTTCCACTCCCTCCATCTGAATCACAGTCAGGTCAATCTGTAGCCACTGGATGTGGGAGTATCAGGGTGTGTGTGTGTGTGTGTGTGTGTGTGTGTGTGTGTGTGTGTGTGTGTGTGTGTGTGTGTGTGTGTGTGTGTGTGTGTGTGTGATATCATTAGGAAGCTATATTTCTTCGCGGCCCGACAAAATTTACCAATTCACAAAATTAAAGGAATGCATAGCTGATATAAAAACTGGATGACTATTAATTTCCTACTACTCAATTCTGAAAAAAACAGAGATCTATTTAGTGGATCAAAAACTTCCACACGTAATAACCTAGAATACTGTCTAACACTTGATGGCTGCTCTGTCAAGTCTTCGTCGTCGGTTAAGAACCTGTGTGTGTGTGTGTGTGTGTGTGTGTGTGTGTGTGTGTGTGTGTGTGTGTGTGTGTGTGTGTGTGTGTGTGTGTGTGTGTGTGTGTGCTCATTGATACCAATCTTTCATTAGAAAACCACGTTTCTAGCATCTGTAAAAACCCATTCTTCCATCTTTATAATATATCTAAATTCACGAGTTCACACTTACAAATAAGTCAGATAGAATAAAAGCGTATTTGGCGTGCTGTCCGAGGAGAGGCTCGGTATTCGGCCCGAACCCAGAGTACTCCCCCCGTATTCCTGGCTATAAAAGAATGAGCCAAGAGTGAGGAGTCGGGGTGGAGGAGGGTGCTGAAAAACTGCCAAGGAATGTTAGGTGAGTTGACAGAGTGAATAAATATATGCTTCTTCTCATGCTGATAGGGTAGACATAGTAATTGTTTGATGACAAGTAGATTGGATTGATTATTTGAACGTGCTCCTCCCGAACTTTGTTTATAAAACATCATTTATGACATATGCTTTCAATGACAAATGCTGAACCGTTAGTTCATGACCTCACGGCTAGAATATTGTAATGCTCTGTAGTCATGATGTAGTCAGCCGGATCCGGGCCGCACACACATGCTACTACTACTGTTAATACTAACATTACAGTTTTTCAAATTGCTTACACCCAATTTCTGAAACTATGGCTCCATTTCATTAAACTCTACACACAAAACCACAAAACCACAAAACACACACATAGCATGCAAAACATCAGACATCTCTTCCAAAAGCAAACACTTCATTCAAAACTATTTTAACTCTTCCCAAAATTTTATTTTTGCGTAGTAACTCTACACACAAACATCAAATTGTTAACCACACACACACACCAAACTACACACAGATGTGAAAAATGTAAAACACAACTATCTTGTGTGTTTTGCTTGTTCAGTGCAGTGGAGTTACAGGAGTTTGTCACACACACATATGTGTATGCACTAATACACTGTATATACAGTATGTGCACAACTGATGAATTTTACATTTATTTTACTGAACTGAATCAACACTGAAGTGACTTGAGCTGAATAATGACACTATTGGCTTGTTACAGTTTTTCTCAATTGTTTATACACAAATACTGGTACTTGAGACACAATGACCACAACATGTAACTCATTCACCAACCGCCTGATCCAATTCTGCTAAACTACAAGCACAATTCCTGCTTTACACTCAAATTGCAGTTCTAAAACACACCTTTTTCAAAACACTACACACAATTCTCTGCTTTTGGCACAATTTTCATGCAGAAAATCTCTTATTTTCACAAGGGACATACTGCCATTCAATTATGCACACTGACACATCACATGGGCAAACACCCGTCACACAGTTTTACAATTAGCAATCAGAGCTTTAGCATAAAAGAGCAACAGGTGATCTCTTCAACAGGTGAGCTCTTCAATTGAGCAATGGATGCCAACATTGGATTTTTTTTTTTTTTTTACTGTAACTGTATACAGTCAATTCTTCTGTTGTTTTGTATGTAGACCACTGTATGTACAACTTTGTGTTGGTTGGGATGTACACTGTGTATATTGTTTTTGTGGGAAAAATAAAATATATTTGTTACTGTGTATTTGTGTGTTCTGAGTATAAAAACAATATTCTCAAATATTTTACAACACACTTATGTATGTACTGTCTGTAGAAAGTGTAACACTGAACAAAAAAAAGGCCTAAGTCATTATGATGAATGGAGAAGAAGTGTTTTCCATTCATCATAGTGTTTTACAGTGAGCACATCACTGTTCAACTGGTTCTTATAAATGCTTATTCATATGATGGTTTGTGTGTGTCATTTGAAAACAAAATACCATTTTGAGAAGAAATAACATTGTTTTGAATGTAAAGTTTCATTTTGCAGGAGAATTAAGGGGTTTTGCCCATTGTGTGTGTGTTTTTTGATTTGTGTGTAGAGTTCTGAGAATATGAGGCATGCTTTCAGAAAATGTGTGTAAACAATCGAGAAAAATTGTAAAGCTGCTTTTCAGGAGAATTAGAATGTGTTACTATTGTGAAGCTGCTGTGAAACAATCTGTATTGTATAAAACACTATAGAAATAAAGGTGATGACTTACTGGTATATGCATATTCAGTATACAGTATATTTACAAAATAAACAGAAAGGCAAGGGTGAAAAATATATATTTTTTTCAAAATAAATTTAGTTTTCATTTCTAAGTGATCAATTTATGTATAAGTGTTTTCACTCATGAGGTAATCGGGAAATTATTGTGCATTTAAATGGCAGTGTTTTCTGAATGAAACAAGAGCTGTTAGTTTAGAGTGATTTGTCTAATGTAGAGAACTGTGTTTAGAGTTTGTATTGCAATTGCAAACTGAGTGTAACGCATATAATGTGCTTGCAGTTTTGCAGAATTGGTCTGAAGATTCGGTACGTGAGTGAAAGTTTCCGCTAAATGGGCCTCAAGTTCCACTTTTAGTGTGTAAGAAATAAAAAAAAAAACTGTTATAGTAGAAATCTATTCTGATGTTTTTGGAATAATATCCAAGTTTCTGGACACCGATTGATATGTAAATGTGGATATTACAAAACATTTGTGCAATATAGTTTCAAATAATGATTTTGAAGTTCTGAGTTATTATGAACTGATTTTTAAAAATCAAGAAAATGTTTAATCCTCATGATATGAGCCTTTAAATGGAAAAAATGGATAGATCTACAGAGGCCATGACCTCTGCCACACCCTTCACCATGAACACACACACACACACACACACACACACACACACACACACACACACACACACACACACACACACACACACACACACACACACACACACACACACACACACACACCAAAATCTTTGCATTCAGCATTTCTGGAAGTTTCTGTCATGGATACATTGAAAAATGTAATTCCAGTCATTTGTCTGTTTGGTGTGGGAGTTTTCTAGCTTTCTTTCTTTTTCTGTTCCACTCCCTCCATCTGAATCACAGTCAGGTCAATCTGTAGCCTGTAGTATCAGGTTGTGTGTGTGTGTGTGTGTGTGTGTGTGTGTGTGTGTGTGTGTGTGTGTGTGTGTGTGTGTGTGTGTGTGTGTGTGTGTGTGTGTGTGTGTGTGTGCGTGTGTGTGTGTGTGTGATATCATTAGGAAGCATGGCATTAGTTTTCCCTGTTATGCTAATGTAACTGAACTCTATATTTATTCTCGCCCCGACAAAATTTACCAATTCACAAAATTAAAGGAACGCATAGCTGATATAAAACTGGATGACTATTAATTTCCTACTACGGTACTTAATTGACTGGAATTAAACTGTCTAACCCATGACAGAAACTTCCAGAAATGCTGAATGCAAAGATTTCGGTGTGTGTGTGTGTGTGTGTGTGTGTGTGTGTGTGTGTGTGTGTGTGTGTGTGTGTGTGTGTGTGTGTGTGTGTGTGTACGCGATTTATCACCCTACACACACGTCCATCAAAATCTGCTGTGAACTATCTAGCCTCGCTGACTTTAGGAGTGCCGTTCATAACCTGTGCAGTTACACACAAACACACATCAGAAATAACCTCAGTCCTGCCCTGGGACTTAATGTTTTTTAAACTACTTAGTCTCTTGTTTCTATTATTGTCAATGGTATCAAAGGAGTTTATGCTCAGCACTTGTTGTCCGTTTTTCTATAAAAAATGTCTTTATTGCAATTTTTAAAAAAAATCAATAAAAGGGTTAGGGTTAGGTTATTATTAATCTGGGTAAAGCTTTAAAGACAATCTCTCTTTCACAAGTTTTCTCGTACTGATGTAATATACTTTTGATCATCACTTTCTATATTCAGCAATAAATGCAGTTCGCAAATGTGTCAGCATTTCAAAATCCCTTTGTCAGTATTACCCTAAAGTATAGGCCTAATCATGATTTAATATGTCTAAAAATAATATCTTATTTTTGAGATTTGGAACCATTACAGTTATTGTTCTAAAAAGGAGCCAAATAATTTATTGCTAAATTAACCATAGCCTAATATTACAGTTTTTCTTGATTGCTTAAACACTATAACCAGGCTTTTGAACTAAAATTTCAAAACCATAATGCCATTTATCAAAAACCACACCCATTTCCCTAAACTTTAAACACTATTCCCTGTTTTGACACATGAGTCAGATTTGTTGAACTGTCACTGCAAAACTCTACACACAAATCCCTTCATTTCTCATTGCCTAGACCATGTTGTCATTTAGAAAGCACTAGCTTTCAATATTGTTCACTCAAGTCAGCAGAGCTTCAGCTCAGTTAGACGCAATTACCCAGGTGGAAACACTAAGAGTCAAAATTTAACACACATCAATCAGATCCTCCAATAGATAGATAAAAGGGCCCGAATCAGTTTATTGGGTTTTGGAACAATAGATCCAGAAAGACATGAAGGAAGAGATCGAGGAAGGATAAGGAGGAGGAGGAGGAAGGGCAAGAAGACAAGCAGTCTCAGATGAAATTCAAGCCACTCTAGTTGCCCATGTCTTTATCAGTGGTATGACTATGAGGGAGGCTGGGCTACGAGTAAGGCCTTGAGAACCTTTAGGGAGGAGTGGTGGCAAACACAATTCTATCACTGAATAAGAGACAAACATTTCCAATAGTCTTTGATGAGGTGTATTTTCTTGCCAGAAAAGGCCAGCAGTCGTACAGTCACACAGAGTGACACAGAGAGTGACAGTGAAGGGAGGGCATCCTTCCTCCTTTATAGTCTTGACTCCCAGAATGTTGTCTTTCTAGGCCAATGATGGTATTTCAACCATATGTGGAACATCCTTAGACTTGTTCATCATATTGTATCCTTGAGTGGAGGCCCTCCTGTCACGTCTAAACACTCTTTACCATTCCAATACACTTTCATATTATAATAAGGTTTGTGTGTGCTCTTTTACTGTCATATGATGGTCACACACATCTTACTGTAAGTAAATATAAAAAAAAATTAGAGGAGAGTAAAAAAAAAAAGAAGTAAAACAGGAAACCAGGAAATAAAAAATGTTTGTGTGTGTGTTGTATTGTGTACATGAATGAATAAAAATGTGCCAATGTATCCATTGGTTGTGTATTTTGTGTTCATAGTGTGAAAAGGTTTGTGAGGGGGGAACCACAAGCAACATAACTTACCAGTTTTGGAAATGTTTTTTTGAATTTATTGCACCAGTGTGTTAGACTATGTTGTAGTGTGTGTGATTTTGAGGGCTTGTGTGTCCTGTCTGAGGGCAAAGTTTGGTTTTTCAGCAAGAGTGAATGGTTTTGAGTGTAGAGCTTTATTTTGACCTGAAAATAGGATGTTTGGGGAATTGAGTGAGACGTTATGGATTTGTGTTTACAGTTTTGAGAATACGAGGCATAGTTTCAAGAAATGTGTTTAAGCAATCGAGAAAAACTGTAATTATTAATCATTTTGACTGATAAATGATTTATAAATAAAATCAGCGCTAACATATTCTCCAGTTTGATGTTTATTTACAACTTGTAACACGTTTATAAAGAACTTATTGCAACATTACCAGCATAATGTTTCCATTCATTGTAGCCTATGAGGAACTGCTTTATAATTATATCAATTTTCGAAGTAAATAGTTTTTGTTTTTGTTTTTTAATACTGCTGATAAAGCTGAAATGGACAAAACTGTATGATGCCTTATTTTTTTTACCACCTGAAAAGTCCCGGGTCACCTGATCAATCTGTGCTCTGATTGGTGTGATCTGTTTACACGCAGCCTTCTATTGGACAGCAGCCGGGTTTGGGGGCGGGACTTGTAATGCGATCTGGTGCTTCCCTCTTTTCTTTCCGCTGTCAATCAAAGGCCTGTATTCAGTGTTTCGTGTGGAAGCTTAGAAATGGAATAAACCAGCAGAATGTTACGAAACTGTTTAAAGTGGGAGGAGACACGCTGGGTCTAAATAATGTTTTTTGTTTTATTTCTTCGCTGTGTGTTTCGAATCTAGTGCCGTTTTTTCAGTATCAATATTTATGTGTAAACTTGTGTAGATCAGAGAATACGGCGAAGTCACGTGATTCCTGTTAAGTTTCTCAGCGCTGTACGTTTGGACCAATCACATTCGTTTCTGATTACTAAGTAGTCGTTTCAAAAACTAATTTTACAGTGACGGCGGAGTGTAGATTTAAATGTGCTTGCCACCTACGAATCCTTGCAAAGATCGTATATAATAGATTACACGTTTTAGTTATCATATGTTTGCGGTAAGACAAAAACCGTCACGAGACGTGAATTCTGCCCAAGAGGAATGCGGCATTGTGGGCCACCGAGCGCCACTTGGCGGAGAAACTGATGAACAACACCGAGTGGAAACATCGCGGTTCAAGGATGGTGTGGAAAAGAGGAGGAGAAGGAGGAGTGGATGAAAGGAGGAGGAGTGGAGGAGAGCAAAAAACCAAAACACTCAGCGGTGTTCGCCATGTTGTGTTGAGGAAACACGAGAGAATATATAGACATATCTGAGGGGTTTTCAGCTCATACAGAAGATTTAACCTGTTTCATCTGATCCCGGATCATTCCAGACGTGCATTGGGATTACACGGGGAATATAGTTTATCCGACACTATGAAATACACTCTTTTTATTTGATGTATATGTTCCTGGTTTTTTTTTTTGGTTTTTTTTTGGGATCCTAATGTTTAAACCCTGAACTGGATTTATATTCGTGTGTTCTGGAATGAAGATCATGACTATGCTTATATAAATCTTCAAATCTATTGTAATCATTTTAAAAGAACCAGAAGATCGTCTCGGGATGTTTTTGGACTTGAATGAATCATGAAAGGGAATTAAACTCAAAATGAGCTGTTTCTTTATGTGATCGATTCTGATCAATACATTTAAGGACATATTTCCAGTGTGTAATAGACAAGCTGCTGTCTCAGATTTATAATACAGTATGGTTGTATTAATGTTTGATATTTCATCCATGGAAACCTCCAGGCTGAGGATTTGTCAAATGTCTCAAACACTAAACCTCTCTTACAGACTTACACATTGATCCGGACCTGTTTGCTCACAAATGCTTTTGGCAATATTAAAACATTAAATTTAGAGGGAGCGGATAATCAGCTTGGGATTTATTACAGTAGAAGAATCTGCACTGAAAATGAGGACAGGCACCAAACTGGCCTTGGCCATATTCCTCGTCTCCTGTTCATCAGGTAGGTGGACATTTCTGCGTTTTTATGCAATAAACTGCACAGCTACAGCCTGTTGACAATCATTGGTCATGGTTTCTGTGTGCTACATGCTTTCTCAGGCTGTTTCGGATTAATTTAAAGCTTTTTCCAGTGGCACAAGGAGCCGTGTGTGTTTCATCTTACAGAAGTACAGCTGATGTTTATTTGCTCCACTATGATTGTGCACTTCTCAAACAAAGCTCTCGTCTGTATAGTTCTCTTACCTGACCATGATTTTTCTGGTTAGACAGCGAGGATTTTTAAAATTACTAAAAGTGTGTATACAAGATTTGGTCTAAAGAGCATTTTTATTTTGCCCTTTTAATTTAAATATTAAATCCCATTTTGTTAGTAAAATGACTTAATTCGTCATGCAGAAAGTATCTATAGAGGTCTATGTATAGATAAAGAGTTGTCTAAAGATAAAGAATAAATATTTATCAAAGCTGCATTTATTTGACCAAAAATACAGTAAAAACTGTGAAATATTATTCTACTGTAAATCAGCTGTTTTCTATGTGAATATATAGTAAAGTGTAATTTATTCCTGTGATCAAAGCTGAATTTCAGCATCATTACTCCAGTCTTCAGTGTCACATGATCCTTCAGAAATCATTCTAATAATGATTTGATGCTCAGGAAACATTTATGATTATTATCAGTGTTGAAAACAGTTGTGCTGCTTCAGATTTCTGTGGAAACCGTCATACATTTTGTTTTTCAGGATTGTTTGATAAATAGAAAGTTTACAAGTTTAATAAAAAAATAATTTTATTTTGTAACGTTGTAAATGCATTTGTTGTCACTTTTGATAAATACAGCCTAATGCTTTCCTGGTAAATTAAAGTGTTAATTTATTTAAACTGACCGCCCCAAACTTTGCCTATGTACAAATGCTGTAATGATGTGGATTATTTAGTCCTGCAGGAGATTGACGTCCAACATCTGATGAACAGCCAATCAGGATGAACTCATGCTGAGTTTGAGTTTTTAACACTTCTGCTTGGCTAGATTTGCGAAATTATAGATGCAGAGTTCTTTTTAATAATTCATATTATTTTAATGATCTATTCAAATCCATCCTGTAAGTGATGTTTTCACTATTCTCAATAGTTCTTTCTCATAAAGTTCATCAGGAGTGAATTTGTCTTGAAAAATTTGGAAATCTTTTTTATCCTGAACACTTTTCCTCCCCCCTTCTTTCTTTTTTTAAATGCATCATGAGTTTGTATCTTTAAGACATGATGTGGCTGAATTGTTGGAATCTTTTTTTTTTTATTGACTTTTTAGCAAAATGTGTGGATCTTTTCTAGTGATCAGCGTCTCCAGCTCTTCAGATGATGAGGTTCAGTGTTTGCTGGTGTGTGTGTAGTGTAGAGTCAGATGAAGAGTCTAGATGATGAGGTTCAGTGTTTGCTGTTGTGTGTGTAGAGTCAGATGAAGAGTTTAGATGATGAGGTTCAGTGTTTGCTGGTGTGTGTGTGTAGAGTCAGATGAAGAGTCTAGATGATGAGATTCAGTGTTTGCTGGTGTGTGTGTGTAGAGTCAGATGAAGAGTTTAGATGATGAGGTTCAGTGTTTGCTGGTGTGTGTGTAGATTCAGATGAAGAGTTTAGATGATGAGGTTCAGTGTTTGCTGTTGTGTGTGTAGAGTCAGATGAAGAGTTTAGATGATGAGGTTCAGTGTTTGCTGGTGTGTGTGTGTAGAGTCAGATGAAGAGTCTAGATGATGAGATTCAGTGTTTGCTGGTGTGTGTGTGTAGAGTCAGATGAAGAGTTTAGATGATGAGGTTCAGTGTTTGCTGGTGTGTGTGTGTAGAGTCAGATGAAGAGTTTAGATGATGAGGTTCAGTGTTTGCTGGTGTGTGTGTGTAGAGTCAGATGAAGAGTTTAGATGATGAGGTTCAGTGTTTGCTGGTGTGTGTGTGTAGAGTCAGATGAAGAGTTTAGATGACGAGGTTCAGTGTTTGCTGGTGTGTGTGTGTAGAGTCAGATGAAGAGTCTAGATGATGAGATTCAGTGTTTGCTGGTGTGTGTGTGTAGAGTCAGATGAAGAGTTTAGATGATGAGGTTCAGTGTTTGCTGGTGTGTGTGTGTAGAGTCAGATGAAGAGTTTAGATGACGAGGTTCAGTGTTTGCTGGTGTGTGTGTGTAGATTCAGATGAAGAGTTTAGATGATGAGGTTCAGTGTTTGCTGGTGTGTGTGTAGAGTCAGATGAAGAGTTTAGATGACGAGGTTCAGTGTTTGCTGGTGTGTGTGTGTAGAGTCAGATGAAGAGTTTAGATGATGAGGTTCAGTGTTTGCTGGTGTGTGTGTAGAGTCAGATGAAGAGTTTAGATGACGAGGTTCAGTGTTTGCTGGTGTGTGTGTGTAGAGTCAGATGAAGAGTTTAGATGATGAGATTCAGTGTTTGCTGGTGTGTGTGTGTAGAGTCAGATGAAGAGTTTAGATGATGAGGTTCAGTGTTTGTTGGTGTGTGTGTGTGTGTAGAGTCAGATGAAGAGTCTAGATGATGAGGTTCAGTGTTTGCTGTTGTGTGTGTGTAGAGTCAGATGAAGAGTTTAGATGATGAGATTCAGTGTTTGCTGTTGTGTGTGTGTAGAGTCAGATGAAGAGTTTAGATGAGGTTCAGTGTTTGCTGTTGTGTGTGTGTGTAGAGTCAGATGAAGAGTTTAGATGATGAGGTTCAGTGTTTGCTGGTGTGTGTGTGTGTGTAGAGTCAGATGAAGAGTCTAGATGATGAGGTTCAGTGTTTGCTGTTGTGTGTGTGTAGAGTCAGATGAAGAGTTTAGATGAGGTTCAGTGTTTGCTGTTGTGTGTGTGTGTAGAGTCAGATGAAGAGTTTAGATGATGAGGTTCAGTGTTTGCTGTGTGTGTGTGTGTGTGTAGAGTCAGATGAAGAGTCTAGATGATGAGGTTCAGTGTTTGCTGTGTGTGTGTGTGTGTAGAGTCAGATGAAGAGTCTAGATGATGAGGTTCAGTGTTTGCTGTGTGTGTGTGTGTGTAGAGTCAGATGAAGAGTCTAGATGATGAGGTTCAGTGTTTGCTGGTGTGTGTGTAGCATCAGATGAAGAGTCTAGATGATGAGATTCAGTGTTTGCTGTTGTGTGTGTGTAGAGTCAGATGAAGAGTTTAGATGATGAGGTTCAGTGTTTGCTGGTGTGTGTGTGTAGAGTCAGATGAAGAGTCTAGATGATGAGATTCAGTGTTTGCTGGTGTGTGTGTGTAGAGTCAGATGAAGAGTTTAGATGATGAGGTTCAGTGTTTGCTGTGTGTGTGTGTGTGTGTAGAGTCAGATGAAGAGTTTAGATGATGAGATTCAGTGTTTGCTGTTGTGTGTGTGTAGAGTCAGATGAAGAGTCTAGATGATGAGGTTCAGTGTTTGCTGTTGTGTGTGTGTGTAGAGTCAGATGAAGAGTCTAGATGATGAGATTCAGTGTTTGCTGTTGTGTGTGTGTAGAGTCAGATGAAGAGTCTAGATGATGAGGTTCAGTGTTTGCTGTTGTGTGTGTGTGTAGAGTCAGATGAAGAGTTTAGATGATGAGATTCAGTGTTTGCTGTTGTGTGTGTGTAGAGTCAGATGAAGAGTCTAGATGATGAGGTTTAGTGTTTGCTGGTGTGTGTGTAGCATCAGATGAAGAGTCTAGATGATGAGATTCAGTGTTTGCTGTTGTGTGTGTGTAGAGTCAGATGAAGAGTTTAGATGATGAGGTTCAGTGTTTGCTGTTGTGTGTGTGTAGAGTCAGATGAAGAGTCTAGATGATGAGGTTCAGTGTTTGCTGGTGTGTGTGTAGCATCAGATGAAGAGTCTAGATGATGAGATTCAGTGTTTGCTGTTGTGTGTGTGTAGAGTCAGATGAAGAGTTTAGATGATGAGATTCAGTGTTTGCTGTTGTGTGTGTGTAGAGTCAGATGAAGAGTCTAGATGATGAGGTTCAGTGTTTGCTGTAGGGTTGCGCGATATGCTCCATTTTCATATCGTCCTATCGTCAGCCTGTGAGATCGCGATACACGATATTATCGTGAGGGGGCGGGGCTTACTTATTTGATTATTAACTTGCTTATTTACTCATCAATTTGCTTGTTTTATTACTTCGTTTTAAATGAGAATCTTTTTTCTATTTTGCTAGCAAAGGTGGAGTGTTTATTAATAGGCTAAATCAGGTTATTTCCTGGTATAGTGAGGTAAAAAAAAGATCCTAATCATTCTTGTATCTGACTCGGAGTATTTCAACATGTCAGCGGGAAATTTACGGACACACATTATCCTCTCATGCCGTTACAGATCTGCAGCATTTTGACTGTTTGACGAGATGTGAACACGTTTTAATTTCTTGATTCAAGAAAGAGTCGGAGTCTGCGATATATGTCCTCCTACCAGTGCTCTCTCTGTCTGGATGCACTTCACATGCGCACCGCACTTCAATAACGCAGGTGTTTTAAATGCCAGGAGAAATCAGAGGCAAAAATCTAAAAGTCGATCGGTTATACGCCGACTTAAACTTATGACTTGACTCTGATAAAGGAAAACGGGTTAATCCGTTTACATGACCACATGCATTGTCAGTTTATTCAGCATAATCGAGTTAATAACGTGCATGTAAACGCGCTCAATCCCTGAAAACGAAAGCAGAAACGGACTGAGCTTTCGCTGCATTAACAGCACATTCTCTCAGAGTCGACGGTGGATAACGGTAGGCTACAGCAACTATCTTAATTTACTGGCTGAATATTTCTCTTGTGGACTTACATTATTGACAGCGAAAAAATTAGAAGAATATTTCTTGTTAAACAAGTTTGAAGTTGCTTGTGATTTTCACAGATGGCAGAGTTTCACAGATGCTTCGTGAACTAAGTAAGGAATAATTGACGACAGGCCGTTGAATTATTAGAAAAATAATGCACACCCGAGGTGGTAATGCGGTCACGACGCGAAGCGGAGTGGCCGTTCACCTCGGGTGTGCATTATTTTTCTAATAATTCAACGGCCTGAAGTCAATTATTCCGCTTATACTACAGTTACCACACCTCGAAACATTGTTCAGATTATGTATTTCAAGACGTTTGTAAAGTTTTTGTCATTAAAACGCTCTTGTATGTAGGACTAATTTCTTACGCATCTAGTCTAATGCCTCCGTTGCTAATTCCAAAACGTCATTTTAGAGTTAGTAACGGAGGTTTGAGCCACTGATAGCAGACTAAAGCTGGGGACACACGACTAGCTGACACACTCTCTGACTGTTTTCATCGACTGCAGCAGATTTTAAACACCGACTTTGAACACAGACTGAACGCACTGAACGCGCGTTTGGGCATTATCAGTCATAAGTATCAAATTGCATTCATAACCGGCCTTAAAGTGTGTCCCCGGCTTTATGCAGTTATTAATGCAGTTATTAGAGAGAGATGTTGCAATAATGAGACAGAAAAGCATGTGCGTCAGTATTATTAGCCTATTTATTTATTAATTTAATTCGTTTTAATTAATTCGTTCATTCTTTTTTTTTTTTTTTTTTTTTTTCATTGACAGATGACAGTAGACTATAGCCAAATAAATGAAACACAAAGCCCTTTTAACAAGTGGGCCTATAAATAATTATTTATTTATTATTATCTGCAATAAAAATCCGTACTGCAGGACTATCCATTTATTTAGCCTATATTCAGTTTAATTTTCTATTGATTATAATATAGACAGGACTATATACTTTATTTATTAAAATTAAACTGCATGTTTCCATTGATTGTGAAGCTAGACATTGAAAATTGCAGATCAAGCGCATGGGGCTAAATGCTTTTTCTTGTTATGAATTGTATCCTATTTTCCGTTATTACCGTTAACTACGCGAAGTGATTTGGAACTGTAATGCGGTCAAGACCTGCCTGGAACTACTTTAGCCGTGCGTTTCCCTGAAAATAATGCACACCTTAGAACGTTCGTCAACCAATCAGATTCAAGCATTCAACGGCCCTGTAGTATAAAGACTTTTATTCGGCCTAGGCGGCCTATATCATTTTATTGATATTATTATTATAATTCATATTTTGTAATTGTATTGTTTTTAGTGTTATTCGTGTCATTAAATATTTTGTTAATGTGCTATGGAAACAAAATACTGACGAACAACGATGCCGCGTCTTCATCTAGGCTCTGTATAAAAATTATGCGTCTGTTAAAGCACTCTTGACAATTTGTGAATGGATCACCTTGCAATGAAATTTCGTTGTGGGATGTAGTTTTTGTTTTGTCTGTTTTAAAAACATTTTCTTTGAGGAGTCCTCATACGCGCGTGATATGGCGCAAGTGTGGTTATGTGGTGATGTCGTTATGAATTTAGGCAAGGCAAATATAATTGTAGTTCCTAATTAATTTAATAACTATACTAGCTTCATAATAATAATAATGATTTAATACATTAATGGAAAAACTAGCCAATTATCGTATTGATATCGTCAAAGGCATCTGCCATCGGCAATATCTCTGTCTATCGTCGATACACGATACTATCGTCTATCGGCACAACCCTAGTTTGCTGGTGTGTGTGTGTGTAGAGTCAGATGAAGAGTCTAGATGATGAGATTCAGTGTTTGCTGGTGTGTGTGTAGAGTCAGATGAAGAGTTTAGATGATGAGGTTCAGTGTTTGCTGTTGTGTGTGTGTAGAGTCAGATGAAGAGTCTAGATGATGAGGTTCAGTGTTTGCTGGTGTGTGTGTGTGTAGAGTCAGATGAAGAGTCTAGATGATGAGATTCAGTGTTTGCTGGTGTGTGTGTAGAGTCAGATGAAGAGTTTAGATGATGAGGTTCAGTGTTTGCTGGTGAGTGTGTAGATTCAGATGAAGAGTTTAGATGATGAGGTTCAGTGTTTGCTGGTGTGTGTGTAGAGTCAGATGAAGAGTTTAGATGATGAGGTTCAGTGTTTGCTGTTGTGTGTGTGTAGAGTCAGATGAAGAGTTTAGATGATGAGGTTCAGTGTTTGCTGGTGTGTGTGTGTAGAGTCAGATGAAGAGTCTAGATGATGAGATTCAGTGTTTGCTGGTGTGTGTGTGTAGAGTCAGATGAAGAGTTTAGATGATGAGGTTCAGTGTTTGCTGTTGTGTGTGTGTAGAGTCAGATGAAGAGTTTAGATGATGAGGTTCAGTGTTTGCTGGTGTGTGTGTGTAGAGTCAGATGAAGAGTCTAGATGATGAGATTCAGTGTTTGCTGGTGTGTGTGTGTAGAGTCAGATGAAGAGTCTAGATGATGAGATTCAGTGTTTGCTGGTGTGTGTGTGTAGAGTCAGATGAAGAGTTTAGATGATGAGGTTCAGTGTTTGCTGGTGTGTGTGTGTAGAGTCAGATGAAGAGTTTAGATGATGAGGTTCAGTGTTTGCTGGTGTGTGTGTAGCATCAGATGAAGAGTCTAGATGATGAGATTCAGTGTTTGCTGGTGTGTGTGTGTAGAGTCAGATGAAGAGTTTAGATGATGAGGTTCAGTGTTTGCTGTTGTGTGTGTGTAGAGTCAGATGAAGAGTCTAGATGATGAGGTTCAGTGTTTGCTGTTGTGTGTGTGTAGAGTCAGATGAAGAGTTTAGATGATGAGATTCAGTGTTTGCTGTTGTGTGTGTGTAGAGTCAGATGAAGAGTCTAGATGATGAGGTTCAGTGTTTGCTGTTGTGTGTGTGTGTAGAGTCAGATGAAGAGTTTAGATGACGAGGTTCAGTGTTTGCTGTTGTGTGTGTGTAGAGTCAGATGAAGAGTTTAGATGATGAGGTTCAGTGTTTGCTGGTGTGTGTGTGTAGAGTCAGATGAAGAGTTTAGATGACGAGGTTCAGTGTTTGCTGTTGTGTGTGTGTAGAGTCAGATGAAGAGTTTAGATGATGAGGTTCAGTGTTTGCTGGTGTGTGTGTAGAGTCAGATGAAGAGTCTAGATGATGAGGTTCAGTGTTTGCTGTTGTGTGTGTGTAGAGTCAGATGAAGAGTCTAGATGATGAGGTTCAGTGTTTGCTGGTGTGTGTGTAGCGTCAGATGAAGAGTTTAGATGATGAGGTTCAGTGTTTGCTGTTGTGTGTGTAGAGTCAGATGAAGAGTTTAGATGATGAGGTTCAGTGTTTGCTGGTGTGTGTGTAGCGTCAGATGAAGAGTTTAGATGATGAGGTTCAGTGTTTGCTGTTGTGTGTGTGTAGAGTCAGATGAAGAGTCTAGATGATGAGGTTCAGTGTTTGCTGGTGTGTGTGTAGCGTCAGATGAAGAGTTTAGATGATGAGGTTCAGTGTTTGCTGTTGTGTGTGTGTGTGTGTAGAGTCAGATGAAGAGTTTAGATGATGAGGTTCAGTGTTTGCTGTTGTGTGTGTGTAGAGTCAGATGAAGAGTTTAGATGATGAGGTTCAGTGTTTGCTGTTGTGTGTGTGTGTAGAGTCAGATGAAGGGTTTAGATGATGAGGTTCAGTGTTTGCTGGTGTGTGTGTAGAGTCAGATGAAGAGTTTAGATGATGAGGTTCAGTGTTTGCTGTTGTGTGTGTGTAGAGTCAGATGAAGAGTCTAGATGATGAGGTTCAGTGTTTGCTGTGTGTGTGTGTGTGTGTGTGTGTGTGTAGAGTCAGATGAAGAGTTTAGATGATGAGGTTCAGTGTTTGCTGGTGTGTGTGTAGAGTCAGATGAAGAGTTTAGATGATGAGGTTCAGTGTTTGGTGTGTGTGTGTGTGTGTGTGTGTGTGTGTGTGTAGAGTCAGATGAAGAGTTTAGATGATGAGGTTCAGTGTTTGCTGGTGTGTGTGTGTAGAGTCAGATGAAGAGTTTAGATGACGAGGTTCAGTGTTTGCTGGTGTGTGTGTAGAGTCAGATGAAGAGTTTAGATGATGAGGTTCAGTGTTTGCTGGTGTGTGTGTAGAGTCAGATGAAGAGTCTAGATGATGAGGTTCAGTGTTTGCTGTTGTGTGTGTGTAGAGTCAGATGAAGAGTCTAGATGATGAGGTTCAGTGTTTGGTGTGTGTGTGTGTGTGTGTGTGTGTGTAGAGTCAGATGAAGAGTTTAGATGATGAGGTTCAGTGTTTGCTGGTGTGTGTGTGTAGAGTCAGATGAAGAGTTTAGATGACGAGGTTCAGTGTTTGCTGGTGTGTGTGTAGAGTCAGATGAAGAGTTTAGATGATGAGGTTCAGTGTTTGCTGGTGTGTGTGTAGAGTCAGATGAAGAGTTTAGATGACGAGGTTCAGTGTTTGCTGGTGTGTGTGTAGAGTCAGATGAAGAGTTTAGATGATGAGGTTCAGTGTTTGCTGGTGTGTGTGTAGAGTCAGATGAAGAGTCTAGATGATGAGGTTCAGTGTTTGCTGGTGTGTGTGTGTAGAGTCAGATGAAGAGTTTAGATGATGAGGTTCAGTGTTTGCTGGTGTGTGTGTAGAGTCAGATGAAGAGTTTAGATGATGAGGTTCAGTGTTTGCTGGTGTGTGTGTAGAGTCAGATGAAGAGTTTAGATGATGAGGTTCAGTGTTTGCTGTTGTGTGTGTAGAGTCAGATGAAGAGTTTAGATGATGAGGTTCAGTGTTTGCTGGTGTGTGTGTAGAGTCAGATGAAGGGTTTAGATGATGAGGTTCAGTGTTTGCTGTTGTGTGTGTAGAGTCAGATGAAGAGTTTAGATGATGAGGTTCAGTGTTTGCTGGTGTGTGTGTAGAGTCAGATGAAGAGTTTAGATGATGAGGTTCAGTGTTTGCTGTGTGTGTGTGTGTGTGTAGAGTCAGATGAAGAGTTTAGATGATGAGGTTCAGTGTTTGCTGGTGTGTGTGTGTAGAGTCAGATGAAGAGTTTAGATGACGAGGTTCAGTGTTTGCTGGTGTGTGTGTAGCATCAGATGAAGAGTCTAGATGATGAGATTCAGTGTTTGCTGTTGTGTGTGTGTAGAGTCAGATGAAGAGTTTAGATGATGAGGTTCAGTGTTTGCTGTTGTGTGTGTGTAGAGTCAGATGAAGAGTCTAGATGATGAGGTTCAGTGTTTGCTGGTGTGTGTGTGTAGAGTCAGATGAAGAGTTTAGATGATGAGATTCAGTGTTTGCTGTTGTGTGTGTGTAGAGTCAGATGAAGAGTCTAGATGATGAGGTTCAGTGTTTGCTGGTGTGTGTGTAGCATCAGATGAAGAGTCTAGATGATGAGATTCAGTGTTTGCTGGTGTGTGTGTGTAGAGTCAGATGAAGAGTTTAGATGATGAGATTCAGTGTTTGCTGTTGTGTGTGTGTAGAGTCAGATGAAGAGTCTAGATGATGAGGTTCAGTGTTTGCTGTTGTGTGTGTGTGTAGAGTCAGATGAAGAGTCTAGATGATGAGATTCAGTGTTTGCTGGTGTGTGTGTAGAGTCAGATGAAGAGTTTAGATGATGAGGTTCAGTGTTTGCTGTTGTGTGTGTAGAGTCAGATGAAGAGTTTAGATGATGAGATTCAGTGTTTGCTGTTGTGTGTGTGTAGAGTCAGATGAAGAGTCTAGATGATGAGGTTCAGTGTTTGCTGTTGTGTGTGTGTGTAGAGTCAGATGAAGAGTCTAGATGATGAGGTTCAGTGTTTGCTGGTGTGTGTGTAGAGTCAGATGAAGAGTTTAGATGATGAGGTTCAGTGTTTGCTGTTGTGTGTGTAGAGTCAGATGAAGAGTTTAGATGATGAGGTTCAGTGTTTGCTGGTGTGTGTGTAGCGTCAGATGAAGAGTTTAGATGATGAGGTTCAGTGTTTGCTGGTGTGTGTGTGTAGAGTCAGATGAAGAGTCTAGATGATGAGGTTCAGTGTTTGCTGGTGTGTGTGTAGAGTCAGATGAAGAGTTTAGATGACGAGGTTCAGTGTTTGCTGGTGTGTGTGTAGAGTCAGATGAAGAGTTTAGATGATGAGGTTCAGTGTTTGCTGGTGTGTGTGTAGCGTCAGATGAAGAGTTTAGATGATGAGGTTCAGTGTTTGCTGGTGTGTGTGTAGCGTCAGATGAAGAGTTTAGATGATGAGGTTCAGTGTTTGCTGGTGTGTGTGTGTAGAGTCAGATGAAGAGTCTAGATGACGAGGTTTAGTGTTTGCTGGTGTGTGTGTAGAGTCAGATGAAGAGTTTAGATGACGAGGTTCAGTGTTTGCTGGTGTGTGTGTAGAGTCAGATGAAGAGTTTAGATGATGAGGTTCAGTGTTTGCTGGTGTGTGTGTGTAGAGTCAGATGAAGAGTCTAGATGATGAGGTTCAGTGTTTGCTGGTGTGTGTGTGTAGAGTCAGATGAAGAGTCTAGATGACGAGGTTCAGTGTTTGCTGGTGTGTGTGTGTAGAGTCAGATGAAGAGTTTAGATGATGAGGTTCAGTGTTTGCTGGTGTGTGTGTAGAGTCAGATGAAGAGTTTAGATGATGAGGTTCAGTGTTTGCTGGTGTGTGTGTAGAGTCAGATGAAGAGTTTAGATGATGAGGTTCAGTGTTTGCTGGTGTGTGTGTAGAGTCAGATGAAGAGTTTAGATGACGAGGTTCAGTGTTTGCTGGTGTGTGTGTAGAGTCAGATGAAGAGTTTAGATGATGAGGTTCAGTGTTTGCTGGTGTGTGTGTAGCGTCAGATGAAGAGTTTAGATGATGAGGTTCAGTGTTTGCTGGTGTGTGTGTGTAGAGTCAGATGAAGAGTCTAGATGATGAGGTTCAGTGTTTGCTGGTGTGTGTGTAGAGTCAGATGAAGAGTTTAGATGACGAGGTTCAGTGTTTGCTGGTGTGTGTGTAGAGTCAGATGAAGAGTTTAGATGATGAGGTTCAGTGTTTGCTGGTGTGTGTGTAGAGTCAGATGAAGAGTTTAGATGACGAGGTTCAGTGTTTGCTGGTGTGTGTGTAGAGTCAGATGAAGAGTTTAGATGATGAGGTTCAGTGTTTGCTGGTGTGTGTGTAGAGTCAGATGAAGAGTTTAGATGATGAGGTTCAGTGTTTGCTGGTGTGTGTGTAGCGTCAGATGAAGAGTTTAGATGACGAGGTTCAGTGTTTGCTGGTGTGTGTGTAGAGTCAGATGAAGAGTTTAGATGATGAGGTTCAGTGTTTGCTGGTGTGTGTGTAGAGTCAGATGAAGAGTTTAGATGATGAGGTTCAGTGTTTGCTGTTGTGTGTGTGTGTGTAGAGTCAGATGAAGAGTCTAGATGATGAGGTTCAGTGTTTGCTGGTGTGTGTGTGTAGAGTCAGATGAAGAGTCTAGATGATGAGGTTCAGTGTTTGCTGGTGTGTGTGTAGCGTCAGATGAAGAGTTTAGATGTTGAGGTTCAGTGTTTGCTGTTGTGTGTGTGTGTGTAGAGTCAGATGAAGAGTCTAGATGATGAGGTTCAGTGTTTGCTGGTGTGTGTGTAGAGTCAGATGAAGAGTTTAGATGATGAGGTTCAGTGTTTGCTGTTGTGTGTGTGTGTGTGTAGAGTCAGATGAAGAGTTTAGATGATGAGGTTCAGTGTTTGCTGGTGTGTGTGTAGCGTCAGATGAAGAGTTTAGATGATGAGGTTCAGTGTTTGCTGTTGTGTGTGTGTGTGTGTGTAGAGTCAGATGAAGAGTTTAGATGATGAGGTTCAGTGTTTGCTGGTGTGTGTGTGTGTGTAGAGTCAGATGAAGAGTTTAGATGATGAGGTTCAGTGTTTGCTGTTGTGTGTGTGTGTGTAGAGTCAGATGAAGAGTCTAGATGATGAGGTTCAGTGTTTGCTGGTGTGTGTGTAGCGTCAGATGAAGAGTTTAGATGATGAGGTTCAGTGTTTGCTGTTGTGTGTGTGTGTGTGTAGAGTCAGATGAAGAGTCTAGATGATGAGGTTCAGTGTTTGCTGGTGTGTGTGTAGCGTCAGATGAAGAGTTTAGATGATGAGGTTCAGTGTTTGCTGTTGTGTGTGTGTGTGTGTGTAGAGTCAGATGAAGAGTTTAGATGATGAGGTTCAGTGTTTGCTGTTGTGTGTGTGTAGAGTCAGATGAAGAGTTTAGATGATGAGGTTCAGTGTTTGCTGGTGTGTGTGTAGAGTCAGATGAAGAGTTTAGATGATGAGGTTCAGTGTTTGCTGGTGTGTGTGTAGAGTCAGATGAAGAGTTTAGATGATGAGGTTCAGTGTTTGCTGGTGTGTGTGTAGAGTCAGATGAAGAGTTTAGATGATGAGGTTCAGTGTTTGCTGGTGTGTGTGTGTAGAGTCAGATGAAGAGTCTAGATGATGAGGTTCAGTGTTTGCTGGTGTGTGTGTGTAGAGTCAGATGAAGAGTTTAGATGATGAGGTTCAGTGTTTGCTGTTGTGTGTGTGTGTAGAGTCAGATGAAGGGTTTAGATGATGAGGTTCAGTGTTTGCTGGTGTGTGTGTAGAGTCAGATGAAGAGTTTAGATGATGAGGTTCAGTGTTTGCTGGTGTGTGTGTGTAGAGTCAGATGAAGAGTTTAGATGATGAGGTTCAGTGTTTGCTGGTGTGTGTGTAGAGTCAGATGAAGAGTTTAGATGATGAGGTTCAGTGTTTGCTGGTGTGTGTGTGTGTAGAGTCAGATGAAGAGTCTAGATGATGAGGTTCAGTGTTTGCTGGTGTGTGTGTGTAGAGTCAGATGAAGAGTTTAGATGACGAGGTTCAGTGTTTGCTGTTGTGTGTGTAGAGTCAGATGAAGAGTTTAGATGATGAGGTTCAGTGTTTGCTGGTGTGTGTGTGTAGAGTCAGATGAAGAGTCTAGATGATGAGGTTCAGTGTTTGCTGGTGTGTGTGTGTGTAGAGTCAGATGAAGAGTCTAGATGATGAGGTTCAGTGTTTGCTGGTGTGTGTGTAGAGTCAGATGAAGAGTTTAGATGATGAGGTTCAGTGTTTGCTGGTGTGTGTGTGTAGAGTCAGATGAAGAGTTTAGATGATGAGGTTCAGTGTTTGCTGTTGTGTGTGTAGAGTCAGATGAAGAGTTTAGATGACGAGGTTCAGTGTTTGCTGGTGTGTGTGTGTAGAGTCAGATGAAGAGTCTAGATGATGAGGTTCAGTGTTTGCTGGTGTGTGTGTAGAGTCAGATGAAGAGTTTAGATGATGAGGTTCAGTGTTTGCTGGTGTGTGTGTGTAGAGTCAGATGAAGAGTCTAGATGATGAGGTTCAGTGTTTGCTGGTGTGTGTGTGTAGAGTCAGATGAAGAGTTTAGATGATGAGGTTCAGTGTTTGCTGGTGTGTGTGTAGAGTCAGATGAAGAGTTTAGATGACGAGGTTCAGTGTTTGCTGTTGTGTGTGTAGAGTCAGATGAAGAGTTTAGATGATGAGGTTCAGTGTTTGCTGGTGTGTGTGTGTAGAGTCAGATGAAGAGTTTAGATGATGAGGTTCAGTGTTTGCTGGTGTGTGTGTAGAGTCAGATGAAGAGTTTAGATGGTGAGGTTCAGTGTTTGCTGTTGTGTGTGTGTGTAGAGTCAGATGAAGTGTTTAGATGATGAGGTTCAGTGTTTGCTGGTGTGTGTGTGTAGAGTCAGATGAAGAGTCTAGATGATGAGGTTCAGTGTTTGCTGGTGTGTGTGTGTAGAGTCAGATGAAGAGTTTAGATGATGAGGTTCAGTGTTTGCTGGTGTGTGTGTAGAGTCAGATGAAGAGTTTAGATGACGAGGTTCAGTGTTTGCTGTTGTGTGTGTAGAGTCAGATGAAGAGTTTAGATGATGAGGTTCAGTGTTTGCTGGTGTGTGTGTGTAGAGTCAGATGAAGAGTTTAGATGACGAGGTTCAGTGTTTGCTGTTGTGTGTGTAGAGTCAGATGAAGAGTCTAGATGATGAGGTTCAGTGTTTGCTGGTGTGTGTGTGTAGAGTCAGATGAAGTGTTTAGATGATGAGGTTCAGTGTTTGCTGGTGTGTGTGTGTAGAGTCAGATGAAGAGTTTAGATGATGAGGTTCAGTGTTTGCTGGTGTGTGTGTAGAGTCAGATGAAGAGTTTAGATGACGAGGTTCAGTGTTTGCTGTTGTGTGTGTAGAGTCAGATGAAGAGTTTAGATGATGAGGTTCAGTGTTTGCTGGTGTGTGTGTGTAGAGTCAGATGAAGAGTTTAGATGACGAGGTTCAGTGTTTGCTGTTGTGTGTGTAGAGTCAGATGAAGAGTTTAGATGGTGAGGTTCAGTGTTTGCTGGTGTGTGTGTGTAGAGTCAGATGAAGAGTCTAGATGATGAGGTTCAGTGTTTGCTGGTGTGTGTGTAGAGTCAGATGAAGAGTTTAGATGACGAGGTTCAGTGTTTGCTGTTGTGTGTGTAGAGTCAGATGAAGAGTTTAGATGATGAGGTTCAGTGTTTGCTGGTGTGTGTGTGTAGAGTCAGATGAAGAGTCTAGATGGTGAGGTTCAGTGTTTGCTGGTGTGTGTGTAGAGTCAGATGAAGAGTTTAGATGATGAGGTTCAGTGTTTGCTGGTGTGTGTGTAGAGTCAGATGAAGAGTCTAGATGGTGAGGTTCAGTGTTTGCTGTTGTGTGTGTAGAGTCAGATGAAGAGTTTAGATGGTGAGGTTCAGTGTTTGCTGTTGTGTGTGTGTAGAGTCAGATGAAGAGTCTAGATGGTGAGGTTCAGTGTTTGCTGTTGTGTGTGTAGAGTCAGATGAAGAGTTTAGATGATGAGGTTCAGTGTTTGCTGGTGTGTGTGTAGAGTCAGATGAAGAGTTTAGATGATGAGGTTCAGTGTTTGCTGGTGTGTGTGTGTAGAGTCAGATGAAGAGTCTAGATGGTGAGGTTCAGTGTTTGCTGGTATGTGTGTGTAGAGTCAGATGAAGAGTCTAGATGATGAGGTTCAGTGTTTGCTGGTGTGTGTGTGTAGAGTCAGATGAAGAGTCTAGATGATGAGGTTCAGTGTTTGGTGGTGTGTGTGTAGAGTCAGATGAAGAGTTTAGATGATGAGGTTCAGTGTTTGCTGGTGTGTGTGTGTAGAGTCAGATGAAGAGTCTAGATGGTGAGGTTCAGTGTTTGCTGGTGTGTGTGTGTAGAGTCAGATGAAGAGTCTAGATGATGAGGTTCAGTGTTTGCTGGTGTGTGTGTAGAGTCAGATGAAGAGTCTAGATGGTGAGGTTCAGTGTTTGCTGTTGTGTGTGTAGAGTCAGATGAAGAGTTTAGATGATGAGGTTCAGTGTTTGCTGTTGTGTGTGTGTGTGTAGAGTCAGATGAAGAGTCTAGATGGTGAGGTTCAGTGTTTGCTGGTGTGTGTGTGTAGAGTCAGATGAAGAGTCTAGATGATGAGGTTCAGTGTTTGCTGGTGTGTGTGTAGAGTCCGATGAAGAGTTTAGATGACGAGGTTCAGTGTTTGCTGTTGTGTAGAGTCAGATGAAGAGTCTAGATGATGAGGTTCAGTGTTTGCTGGTGTGTGTGTAGAGTCCGATGAAGAGTTTAGATGACGAGGTTCAGTGTTTGCTGTTGTGTGTGTGTGTAGAGTCAGATGAAGAGTTTAGATGACGAGGTTCAGTGTTTGCTGGTGTGTGTGTGTAGAGTCAGATGAAGAGTTTAGATGATGAGGTTCAGTGTTTGCTGGTGTGTGTGTAGAGTCAGATGAAGAGTTTAGATGACGAGGTTCAGTGTTTGCTGGTGTGTGTGTGTAGAGTCAGATGAAGAGTTTAGATGACGAGGTTCAGTGTTTGCTGTTGTGTGTGTGTAGAGTCAGATGAAGAGTTTAGATGACGAGGTTCAGTGTTTGCTGTTGTGTGTGTGTAGAGTCAGATGAAGAGTTTAGATGATGAGGTTCAGTGTTTGCTGGTGTGTGTGTGTAGAGTCAGATGAAGAGTTTAGATGACGAGGTTCAGTGTTTGCTGGTGTGTGTGTGTGTAGAGTCAGATAAAGAGTTTAGATGACGAGGTTCAGTGTTTGCTGGTGTGTGTGTGTGTAGAGTCAGATGAAGAGTCTAGATGATGAGGTTCAGTGTTTGCTGGTGTGTGTGTGTGTAGAGTCAGACGAAGAGTCTAGATGATGAGGTTCAGTGTTTGCTGGTGTGTGTGTAGAGTCAGATGAAGAGTTTAGATGACGAGGTTCAGTGTTTGCTGGTGTGTGTGTAGAGTCAGATGAAGAGTTTAGATGATGAGGTTCAGTGTTTGCTGGTGTGTGTGTAGAGTCAGATGAAGAGTTTAGATGATGAGGTTCAGTGTTTGCTGGTGTGTGTGTGTAGAGTCTAGTGCTGCACGATTAATCGTATCGCAATCGCAATCGCGATGTCAAGCCTACGCGATTATATGACGCAAAATGCTGCGATTTTATATTAAATAAACAAATTAGCGCTGTTAACACACTTATTAATGCAAATGCTTTTAAACCATTCATGCGCGATAAGACATAAAAGAACGAGCTGCCTGTGAATGTCCTCCTGACACACACACACACAGATAGACGCGTGCCAGTATCAAGTTCTCTTTCGCGGTAGAACGAACAACACACATGTAGCACTATGCCAAAATGAACGCGCTGCCTGTGACTGTGACAGACAGAAAGACTCGCGCTAATATCGTGCGTGCGCACAAAACAGCATGACAAAATACAGTTCTCTTTCGAGCTTGAACGAACAATAACACACACAATTATGCCAAAATGTCTTTTTGTCGAGTGTCTTCATAACATAAGAGTAGTATTATGATGAACGTGAAGAGTTGTGATGACTCGTGAAAGAATGAGGCGCGTGTGAGATCCGCGTCTCTGACAGCGGCTGGTCTTAAAGGGACAGTACACAGTAGCCACTAATTATATCTGTCGCTAAAGTTATTGTTTTTTATTTTTCTATTTTTTTTATTATTATTATTTTTCTTTACCCCTGACATGTATGGTAATATGTACTCTTGTATGTAAATTATGTTTTGTTCTTGTTAAAATGCAATAATAAAAAAAATCTGTCGCTAAAGTTAATCAAAGAACAAATAAGGGAACAGAGAAAAACACTCACTGCTCTTGACTAACTAACTTTTTTCTTTAGGCTGATTATCACTAATCTGTGTGTGCATTTATTTTCCTTGAGAACCAAGCAAGTTGACTCATGAAACTATTTGTTTATTATATCGCATATCGCAATATTGACCTCAATCATCGCAATTTGACATTTTCCCCAAATCGTGCAGCCCTAGTAGAGTCAGATGAAGAGTTTAGATGATGAGGTTCAGTGTTTGCTGGTGTGTGTGTGTAGAGTCAGATGAAGAGTTTAGATGACGAGGTTCAGTGTTTGCTGGTGTGTGTGTGTAGAGTCAGATGAAGAGTTTAGATGACGAGGTTCAGTGTTTGCTGGTGTGTGTGTGTAGAGTCAGATAAAGAGTTTAGATGACGAGGTTCAGTGTTTGCTGGTGTGTGTGTAGAGTCAGATGAAGAGTTTAGATGACGAGGTTCAGTGTTTGCTGGTGTGTGTGTAGAGTCAGATGAAGAGTTTAGATGACGAGGTTCAGTGTTTGCTGGTGTGTGTGTAGAGTCAGATGAAGAGTTTAGATGACGAGGTTCAGTGTTTGCTGGTGTGTGTGTGTAGAGAGTCAGATGAAGAGTTTAGATGATGAGGTTCAGTGTTTGCTGGTGTGTGTGTAGAGTCAGATGAAGAGTTTAGATGACGAGGTTCAGTGTTTGCTGGTGTGTGTGTGTAGAGTCAGATGAAGAGTTTAGATGATGAGGTTCAGTGTTTGCTGTTGTGTGTGTGTAGAGTCAGATGAAGAGTTTAGATGAAGAGTTTAGATGATGAGGTTCAGTGTTTGCTGGTGTGTGTGTAGCGTCAGATGAAGAGTTTAGATGATGAGGTTCAGTGTTTGCTGTTGTGTGTGTAGAGTCAGATGAAGAGTCTAGATGATGAGGTTCAGTGTTTGCTGTTGTGTGTGTGTAGAGTCAGATGAAGAGTCTAGATGATGAGGTTCAGTGTTTGCTGGTGTGTGTGTAGCGTCAGATGAAGAGTTTAGATGATGAGGTTCAGTGTTTGCTGTTGTGTGTGTGTGTGTAGAGTCAGATGAAGAGTCTAGATGATGAGGTTCAGTGTTTGCTGGTGTGTGTGTAGCGTCAGATGAAGAGTTTAGATGATGAGGTTCAGTGTTTGCTGTTGTGTGTGTGTGTGTGTAGAGTCAGATGAAGAGTTTAGATGATGAGGTTCAGTGTTTGCTGTTGTGTGTGTGTAGAGTCAGATGAAGAGTTTAGATGATGAGGTTCAGTGTTTGCTGTTGTGTGTGTGTAGAGTCAGATGAAGAGTTTAGATGACGAGGTTCAGTGTTTGCTGGTGTGTGTGTGTAGAGTCAGATAAAGAGTTTAGATGACGAGGTTCAGTGTTTGCTGGTGTGTGTGTAGAGTCAGATGAAGAGTTTAGATGACGAGGTTCAGTGTTTGCTGGTGTGTGTGTAGAGTCAGATGAAGAGTTTAGATGACGAGGTTCAGTGTTTGCTGGTGTGTGTGTAGAGTCAGATGAAGAGTTTAGATGACGAGGTTCAGTGTTTGCTGGTGTGTGTGTGTAGAGAGTCAGATGAAGAGTTTAGATGATGAGGTTCAGTGTTTGCTGGTGTGTGTGTAGAGTCAGATGAAGAGTTTAGATGATGAGGTTCAGTGTTTGCTGGTGTGTGTGTGTAGAGTCAGATGAAGAGTTTAGATGATGAGGTTCAGTGTTTGCTGTTGTGTGTGTGTAGAGTCAGATGAAGAGTTTAGATGAAGAGTTTAGATGATGAGGTTCAGTGTTTGCTGGTGTGTGTGTAGCGTCAGATGAAGAGTTTAGATGATGAGGTTCAGTGTTTGCTGTTGTGTGTGTGTAGAGTCAGATGAAGAGTCTAGATGATGAGGTTCAGTGTTTGCTGGTGTGTGTGTAGCGTCAGATGAAGAGTTTAGATGATGAGGTTCAGTGTTTGCTGTTGTGTGTGTGTGTGTAGAGTCAGATGAAGAGTCTAGATGATGAGGTTCAGTGTTTGCTGGTGTGTGTGTAGCGTCAGATGAAGAGTTTAGATGATGAGGTTCAGTGTTTGCTGTTGTGTGTGTGTGTGTGTAGAGTCAGATGAAGAGTTTAGATGATGAGGTTCAGTGTTTGCTGTTGTGTGTGTAGAGTCAGATGAAGAGTTTAGATGATGAGGTTCAGTGTTTGCTGTTGTGTGTGTGTAGAGTCAGATGAAGAGTTTAGATGATGAGGTTCAGTGTTTGCTGTTGTGTGTGTAGAGTCAGATGAAGAGTTTAGATGATGAGGTTCAGTGTTTGCTGTTGTGTGTGTGTAGAGTCAGATGAAGGGTTTAGATGATGAGGTTCAGTGTTTGCTGGTGTGTGTGTAGCGTCAGATGAAGAGTTTAGATGATGAGGTTCAGTGTTTGCTGGTGTGTGTGTAGAGTCAGATGAAGAGTTTAGATGATGAGGTTCAGTGTTTGCTGTGTGTGTGTGTGTGTGTGTGTGTGTGTAGAGTCAGATGAAGAGTTTAGATGATGAGGTTCAGTGTTTGCTGGTGTGTGTGTAGAGTCAGATGAAGAGTTTAGATGATGAGGTTCAGTGTTTGCTGGTGTGTGTGTGTAGAGTCAGATGAAGAGTCTAGATGATGAGGTTCAGTGTTTGCTGTGTGTGTGTGTGTGTGTGTGTGTGTGTAGAGTCAGATGAAGAGTTTAGATGATGAGGTTCAGTGTTTGCTGGTGTGTGTGTAGAGTCAGATGAAGAGTTTAGATGATGAGGTTCAGTGTTTGCTGTTGTGTGTGTGTAGAGTCAGATGAAGAGTTTAGATGACGAGGTTCAGTGTTTGCTGGTGTGTGTGTAGAGTCAGATGAAGAGTTTAGATGATGAGGTTCAGTGTTTGCTGGTGTGTGTGTGTAGAGTCAGATGAAGAGTTTAGATGATGAGGTTCAGTGTTTGCTGTTGTGTGTGTGTAGAGTCAGATGAAGAGTTTAGATGATGAGGTTCAGTGTTTGCTGGTGTGTGTGTGTAGAGTCAGATGAAGAGTCTAGATGATGAGGTTCAGTGTTTGCTGTGTGTGTGTGTGTGTGTGTGTGTGTGTAGAGTCAGATGAAGAGTTTAGATGATGAGGTTCAGTGTTTGCTGGTGTGTGTGTAGAGTCAGATGAAGAGTTTAGATGATGAGGTTCAGTGTTTGCTGTTGTGTGTGTGTAGAGTCAGATGAAGAGTTTAGATGACGAGGTTCAGTGTTTGCTGGTGTGTGTGTGTAGAGTCAGATGAAGAGTTTAGATGATGAGGTTCAGTGTTTGCTGGTGTGTGTGTGTAGAGTCAGATGAAGAGTCTAGATGATGAGGTTCAGTGTTTGCTGGTGTGTGTGTGTAGAGTCAGATGAAGAGTTTAGATGATGAGGTTCAGTGTTTGCTGGTGTGTGTGTAGCGTCAGATGAAGAGTTTAGATGATGAGGTTCAGTGTTTGCTGGTGTGTGTGTAGCGTCAGATGAAGAGTTTAGATGATGAGGTTCAGTGTTTGCTGGTGTGTGTGTAGAGTCAGATGAAGAGTCTAGATGATGAGGTTCAGTGTTTGCTGTTGTGTGTGTGTAGAGTCAGATGAAGAGTTTAGATGATGAGGTTCAGTGTTTGCTGGTGTGTGTGTGTAGAGTCAGATGAAGAGTTTAGATGATGAGGTTCAGTGTTTGCTGGTGTGTGTGTAGAGTCAGATGAAGAGTTTAGATGATGAGGTTCAGTGTTTGCTGTTGTGTGTGTGTGTAGAGTCAGATGAAGAGTTTAGATGATGAGGTTCAGTGTTTGCTGTTGTGTGTGTGTGTAGAGTCAGATGAAGAGTTTAGATGATGAGGTTCAGTGTTTGCTGTTGTGTGTGTGTAGAGTCAGATGAAGAGTTTAGATGATGGAATAGCACAGTTTGTGTCAGATGAGTTGCAGGGTCACAGATGCGGGCAGAAATTCGGTCTCTGAGAATCGGCCTGGCTTTGGTCAGATGTCGGTCAGATTAGCCACTATACTGGGCTTTTTAAAGATGTCCAAACGCTCAAGGTTACAGAGTCTGACGCCAGAATAAGTCTAATGCCATTAAAGACCAGTATGCCTTGACTTTCTGCTTCACTGGATTATAGAGTTTCACAAATGTGTGTTTGGCTTTTGTGCTTTAAAGGTGAATTGTCATTTTTGTAATAATTAAAATTAGTGGTCAGCTGATGTGTTTTTCAGTATCTGAAACTGATATCTGGAGTTATTATTGATGTATATTTCTAAATGATCCGTCAAGAGTACAAATGAATTGAGTCACTGACATTAAACTGTAAGCAAGTAATTTGTAGATTGACTTTCTGGCACTTTTTAAAAATATTGCTGAGGTTTTTTTCAGCAGCCTGGCATGAGGACTGTCTGGGAAACCTGTCTGAAAACGGTAGATTGGTGATGTGAGTGATGCGCAGAAGTGATCGGAAGTGACAGGTGAAGCATTTACTGTATTCTAGTTAATGCATCGTGAGCACGGTTAACTACAGTCCTCTCTCTCTGTCTTTCTCCTTGCTCCACCAGCCCTGAAATAGGTCAAAGTTCAGCCCTTATCCTCTTTAACATAAGCTGTAGGGCTCACACAGACTTATGCCAAGGTTACAGTCGCCGAGCAAATCCTCCAGCAAACCTCACGCAGCTCACGGTCGATCAAAGACATTCTCCCTCATACGCAATAGATATATAGCATAAACGAGACTATTTTTAGAACAAGGATTTTTTGCATTGTGACTATTTTCATTACAATTCAGCACCCCCCCCCCCCCCCCCTTCCATTTATTTTCTTTTTTTATATTTATATAATTCCAATTAGATTCTCATTATTACAATACTGCAAATATGCTATATTTATTTTTACAATTAACATAAATGAAAGGAAATGTAAATAAAATAGTAAAATAATTTTGACATTTCACATGCCAGTATTGAGGATTTGGGGGTATATGTGCTTTAGTGTAATGAAAATAAAACATGCAAAAATAAGCTTCAAATTATAATTTCTTATTTGTTCTTGAAAGTTTTCAGGATAAATCGACCCACATTTGTTTCAGTCAGATGTGTGTGTCAGACAGATGTGTGCTTCAGTCAGATGTGCGTGTCAGACAGATGTGCGTGTCAGTCAGATGTGCGTGTCAGTCAGATGTGTGTGTGTGTCAGTCAGATGTGCGTGTCAGTCAGATGTGTGACAGATGTGCGTGTCAGTCAGATGTGTGTCAGTCAGATGTGTGTGTCAGACAGATGTGTGACGTGCGTGTCAGTCAGATGTGTGTCAGTCAGATGTGTGTGTCAGACAGATGTGTGACGTGCGTGTCAGTCAGATGTGTGACAGATGTGCGTGTCAGTCAGATGTGTGTGTCAGACAGATGTGTGACGTGCGTGTCAGTCAGATGTGTGTCAGTCAGATGTGTGTCAGTCAGATGTGCGTGTCAGTCAGATGTGTGACAGATGTGCGTGTCAGTCAGATGTGTGTCAGTCAGATGTGTGTGTCAGACAGATGTGTGACGTGCGTGTCAGTCAGATGTGCGTGTCAGTCAGATTTGCGTGTCAGTCAGATGTGTGTCAGTCAGATGAGTGTGTCAGACAGATGTGCGTGTCAGACAGATGTGCGTGTCAGACAGATGTGCGTGTCAGTCAGATGTGTGTGTCAGTCAGTCAGATGTGTGTGTCAGTCAGATGTGTGTGTCAGACAGATGTGTGACAGATGTGCGTTTCAGTCAGATGTGCATGTCAGACAGATGTGTGACAGATGTGTGTGTCAGTCAGATGTGTGTTTCAGTCAGATGTGTGTTTCAGTCAGATGAGTGTCAGTCAGATGAGTGTCAGTCAGATGTGCGTGTCAGTCAGATGTGCGTGTCAGTCAGATGTGCGTGTCAGTCAGATGTGTGTGTCAGTCAGATGTGTGACAGATGTGCGTGTCAGTCAGATGTGCGTGTCAGTCAGATGTGTGTGTCAGTCAGATGTGTGACAGATGTGCGTGTCAGTCAGATGTGCGTGTCAGACAGATGTGCGTGTCAGTCAGATGTGCGTGTCAGTCAGATGTGCGTGTCAGTCAGATGTGTGTGTGTGTCAGTCAGATGTGTGTGTGTGTCAGTCAGATGTGTGTGTGTGTCAGTCAGATGTGTGTGTCAGTCAGATGTGTGTCAGATGTGTGACAGGTGTGTGTCAGACAGATGTGCGTGTCAGTCAGATGTGCGTGTCAGTCAGATGTGCGTGTCAGTCAGATGTGTGTGTCAGTCAGATGTGTGTCAGATGTGCTTGTCAGACAGATGTGCGTTTCAGACAGATGTGCGTGTCAGTCAGATGTGCGTGTCAGACAGATGTGCGTGTCAGTCAGATGTGTGTGTGTGTCAGTCAGATGTGTGTGTGTGTGTCAGTCAGATGTGTGACAGATGTGTGTGTCAGACAGATGTGTGACAGATGTGTGTTTCAGTCAGATGTGCGTGTCAGTCAGATGAGTGTGTCAGACTGATGTGCGTGTCAGACAGATGTGCGTGTCAGACAGATATGCGTGTCAGACAGATGTGCGTGTCAGTCAGATGAGCGTGTCAGACAGATGTGTGTGTCAGTCAGATGTGTGTGTCAGACAGATGGGCGTTTCAGTCAGATGTGCGTGTCAGTCAGATGTGTGTGTCAGTCAGATGTGTGTGTCAGTCAGATGTGTGTGTCAGTCAGATGTGCGTGTCAGTCAGATGTGTGTGTCAGACAGATGGGCGTTTCAGTCAGATGTGCGTGTCAGTCAGATGTGCGTGTCAGTCAGATGTGTGTGTCAGACAAATGTGCGTGTCAGTCAGATGTGTGTCAGTCAGATGAGCGTGTCAGACAGATGTGCGTGTCAGTCAGATGTGCGTCAGTCAGATGTGTGTGTCAGACAGATGTGTGACAGATGTGCATGTCAGTCAGATGTGCGTGTCAGACAGATGTGTGTGTCAGTCAGATGTGTGTCAGTCAGATGAGCGTGTCAGTCAGATGTGCGTGTCAGTCAGATGTGTGTGTCAGTCAGATGTGTGACAGATGTGCGTGTCAGTCAGATGTGCGTGTCAGTCAGATGTGTGTGTGTGTCAGTCAGATGTGTGTGTGTGTGTGTCAGTCAGATGTGTGTCAGACAGATGTGTGACAGATGTGTGTTTCAGTCAGATGCGCGTGTCAGTCAGGTGTGTGTGTGTCAGTCAGATGTGTGTGTGTGTCAGTCAGATGTGTGACAGGTGTGTGTGTGTCAGTCAGATGTGTGTGTCAGTCAGATGTGTGACAGATGTGTTTCAGTTAGATGTGCATGTCAGTCAGATGTGCGTGTCAGACAGATATGCGTGTCAGACAAATGTGCGTGTCAGTCAGATGAGTGTGTGTGTCAGTCAGATGTGTGACAGGTGTGTGTCAGACAGATGTGTGACAGATGTGCGTGTCAGTCAGATGTGCGTGTCAGTCAGATGTGCGTGTCAGTCAGATGAGCGTGTCAGACAGATGAGCGTGTCAGACAGATGTGCGTGTCAGACAGATGTGCGTGTCAGACAGATGTGTGTCAGTCAGATGTGTGTGTCAGTCAGATGTGTGTCAGTCAGATGAGCGTGTCAGACAGATGTGCGTGTCAGTCAGATGTGTGTGTCAGTCAGATGTGTGACAGATGTGCGTGTCAGTCAGATGTGTGTCAGTCAGATGAGCGTGTCAGACAGATGTGCGTGTCAGTCAGATGTGCGTGTCAGTCAGATGTGTGACAGATGTGCGTGTCAGTCAGATGTGCGTGTCAGTCAGATGTGCGTGTCAGTCAGATGTGCGTGTCAGTCAGATGTGCGTGTCAGACAGATGTGCGTGTCAGTCAGATGTGCGTGTCAGTCAGATGTGTGACAGATGTGCGTGTCAGTCAGATGTGCGTGTCAGTCAGATGTGCGTGTCAGTCAGATGTGTGACAGATGTGCGTGTCAGTCAGATGTGCGTGTCAGTCAGATGTGCGTGTCAGTCAGATGTGCGTGTCAGACAGATGTGCGTGTCAGTCAGATGTGTGCTTCAGTCAGATGTGCGTGTCAGACAGATGTGCGTGTCAGTCAGATGTGCGTGTCAGTCAGATGTGTGTGTGTGTCAGTCAGATGTGCGTGTCAGTCAGATGTGTGACAGATGTGCGTGTCAGTCAGATGTGTGTCAGTCAGATGTGTGTGTCAGACAGATGTGTGACGTGCGTGTCAGTCAGATGTGTGTCAGTCAGATGTGTGTGTCAGACAGATGTGTGACGTGCGTGTCAGTCAGATGTGTGACAGATGTGCGTGTCAGTCAGATGTGTGTGTCAGACAGATGTGTGACGTGCGTGTCAGTCAGATGTGTGTCAGTCAGATGTGTGTCAGTCAGATGTGCGTGTCAGTCAGATGTGTGACAGATGTGCGTGTCAGTCAGATGTGTGTCAGTCAGATGTGTGTGTCAGACAGATGTGTGACGTGCGTGTCAGTCAGATGTGCGTGTCAGTCAGATTTGCGTGTCAGTCAGATGTGTGTCAGTCAGATGAGTGTGTCAGACAGATGTGCGTGTCAGACAGATGTGCGTGTCAGACAGATGTGCGTGTCAGTCAGATGTGTGTGTCAGTCAGTCAGATGTGTGTGTCAGTCAGATGTGTGTGTCAGACAGATGTGTGACAGATGTGCGTTTCAGTCAGATGTGCATGTCAGACAGATGTGTGACAGATGTGTGTGTCAGTCAGATGTGTGTTTCAGTCAGATGTGTGTTTCAGTCAGATGAGTGTCAGTCAGATGAGTGTCAGTCAGATGAGTGTCAGTCAGATGTGCGTGTCAGTCAGATGTGCGTGTCAGTCAGATGTGCGTGTCAGTCAGATGTGTGTGTCAGTCAGATGTGTGACAGATGTGCGTGTCAGTCAGATGTGCGTGTCAGTCAGATGTGTGTGTCAGTCAGATGTGTGACAGATGTGCGTGTCAGTCAGATGTGCGTGTCAGACAGATGTGCGTGTCAGTCAGATGTGCGTGTCAGTCAGATGTGCGTGTCAGTCAGATGTGCGTGTCAGTCAGATGTGCGTGTCAGTCAGATGTGTGTGTGTGTCAGTCAGATGTGTGTGTGTGTCAGTCAGATGTGTGTGTGTGTCAGTCAGATGTGTGTGTCAGTCAGATGTGTGTCAGATGTGTGACAGGTGTGTGTCAGACAGATGTGCGTGTCAGTCAGATGTGCGTGTCAGTCAGATGTGCGTGTCAGTCAGATGTGTGTGTCAGTCAGATGTGTGTCAGATGTGCTTGTCAGACAGATGTGCGTTTCAGACAGATGTGCGTGTCAGTCAGATGTGCGTGTCAGACAGATGTGCGTGTCAGTCAGATGTGTGTGTGTGTCAGTCAGATGTGTGTGTGTGTGTCAGTCAGATGTGTGACAGATGTGTGTGTCAGACAGATGTGTGACAGATGTGTGTTTCAGTCAGATGTGCGTGTCAGTCAGATGAGTGTGTCAGACTGATGTGCGTGTCAGACAGATGTGCGTGTCAGACAGATATGCGTGTCAGACAGATGTGCGTGTCAGTCAGATGAGCGTGTCAGACAGATGTGTGTGTCAGTCAGATGTGTGTGTCAGACAGATGGGCGTTTCAGTCAGATGTGCGTGTCAGTCAGATGTGTGTGTCAGTCAGATGTGTGTGTCAGTCAGATGTGTGTGTCAGTCAGATGTGCGTGTCAGTCAGATGTGTGTGTCAGACAGATGGGCGTTTCAGTCAGATGTGCGTGTCAGTCAGATGTGCGTGTCAGTCAGATGTGTGTGTCAGACAAATGTGCGTGTCAGTCAGATGTGTGTCAGTCAGATGAGCGTGTCAGACAGATGTGCGTGTCAGTCAGATGTGCGTCAGTCAGATGTGTGTGTCAGACAGATGTGTGACAGATGTGCATGTCAGTCAGATGTGCGTGTCAGACAGATGTGTGTGTCAGTCAGATGTGTGTCAGTCAGATGAGCGTGTCAGTCAGATGTGCGTGTCAGTCAGATGTGTGTGTCAGTCAGATGTGTGACAGATGTGCGTGTCAGTCAGATGTGCGTGTCAGTCAGATGTGTGTGTGTGTCAGTCAGATGTGTGTGTGTGTGTGTCAGTCAGATGTGTGTCAGACAGATGTGTGACAGATGTGTGTTTCAGTCAGATGCGCGTGTCAGTCAGGTGTGTGTGTGTCAGTCAGATGTGTGTGTGTGTCAGTCAGATGTGTGACAGGTGTGTGTGTGTCAGTCAGATGTGTGTGTCAGTCAGATGTGTGACAGATGTGTTTCAGTTAGATGTGCATGTCAGTCAGATGTGCGTGTCAGACAGATATGCGTGTCAGACAAATGTGCGTGTCAGTCAGATGAGTGTGTGTGTCAGTCAGATGTGTGACAGGTGTGTGTCAGACAGATGTGTGACAGATGTGCGTGTCAGTCAGATGTGCGTGTCAGTCAGATGTGCGTGTCAGTCAGATGAGCGTGTCAGACAGATGAGCGTGTCAGACAGATGTGCGTGTCAGACAGATGTGCGTGTCAGACAGATGTGTGTCAGTCAGATGTGTGTGTCAGTCAGATGTGTGTCAGTCAGATGAGCGTGTCAGACAGATGTGCGTGTCAGTCAGATGTGTGTGTCAGTCAGATGTGTGACAGATGTGCGTGTCAGTCAGATGTGTGTCAGTCAGATGAGCGTGTCAGACAGATGTGCGTGTCAGTCAGATGTGCGTGTCAGTCAGATGTGTGACAGATGTGCGTGTCAGTCAGATGTGCGTGTCAGTCAGATGTGCGTGTCAGTCAGATGTGCGTGTCAGTCAGATGTGCGTGTCAGACAGATGTGCGTGTCAGTCAGATGTGCGTGTCAGTCAGATGTGTGACAGATGTGCGTGTCAGTCAGATGTGCGTGTCAGTCAGATGTGCGTGTCAGTCAGATGTGTGACAGATGTGCGTGTCAGTCAGATGTGCGTGTCAGTCAGATGTGCGTGTCAGTCAGATGTGCGTGTCAGACAGATGTGCGTGTCAGTCAGATGTGTGTCAGTCAGATGAGCGTGTCAGACAGATGTGCGTGTCAGTCAGATGTGTGTGTCAGTCAGATGTGTGACAGATGTGCGTGTCAGTCAGATGTGTGTGTCAGACAGATGTGCGTGTCAGTCAGATGTGCGTGTCAGTCAGATGTGCGTGTCAGACAGATGTGCGTGTCAGACAGATGTGTGTCAGTCAGATGTGCGTGTCAGTCAGATGAGCGTGTCAGTCAGATGAGCGTGTCAGTCAGATGTGCGTGTCAGTCAGATGTGCGTGTCAGTCAGATGTGCGTGTCAGATGTGTGTGTCAGTCGGATGTGTGTGTCAGTCAGATGAGTGTCAGTCAGATGTGCGTGTCAGTCAGATGTGTGTGCGTGTCAGTCAGATGTGTGTGTGTGTGTGTCAGTCAGATGTGTGACAGGTGTGTGTCAGACAGATGTGTGACAGATGTGTTTCAGTCAGATGTGCTTGTCAGACAGATGTGCGTGTCAGTCAGATGAGTGTGTGTGTCAGTCAGATGTGTGACAGATGTGTGTTTCAGTCAGATGTGCATGTCAGACAGATGTGCGTGTCAGTTCAGATGAGAATACATTTTATTTCAACATATTTCAGTCGATTTTTACTCATCTCAGTATAGCAATACAGTTTGCTAAAACATCATCATTCATTCACACAGAAACGCGAGTGTGCGAGCTGTGGTAAACAGCATCTCTGCCGTTCATTCATTCACACAGAAACGCGAGTGTGCGAGCTGTGGTAAACAGCGCATCTCTGCCGTTCATTGATTCACACAGAAACGCGAGTGTGCGAGCTGTGGTAAACAGCGCATCTCTGCCGTTCATTCATTCACACAGAAACGCAAGTGTGCGAGCTGTGGTAAACAGCATCTCTACCATTCATTCATTCACACAGAAACACGAGTGTGTGCGAGCTGTGGTAAACAGCATCTCTGCCATTCATTCATTCACACAGAAACGCGAGTGTGCGAGCTGTGGTAAACAGCATCTCTACCATTCATTCATTCACACAGAAACGCGAGTGTGCGAGCTGTGGTAAACAGCATCTGTACCATTCATTCATTCACACAGAAACGCGAGTGTGCGAGCTGTGGTAAACAGCATCTCTACCATTCATTCATTCACACAGAAACACGAGTGTGCGAGCTGTGGTAAACAGCGCATCTCTGCCGTTCATTCATTCACACAGAAACGCGAGTGTGCGAGCTGTGGTAAACAGCATCTCTGCCGTTCATTCATTCACACAGAAACACGAGTGTGTGCGAGCTGTGGTAAACAGCATCTCTGTCGTTCATTCATTCACACAGAAACGCGAGTGTGCGAGCTGTGGTAAACAGCATCTCTACCATTCATTCATTCACACAGAAACGCGAGTGTGCGAGCTGTGGTAAACAGCGCATCTCTGCCGTTCATTCATTCACACAGAAACGCGAGTGTGCGAGCTGTGGTAAACAGCGCATCTCTGCCGTTCATTCATTTACACAGAAACGCAAGTGTGCGAGCTGTGGTAAACAGCATCTCTGCCGTTCATTCATTCACACTGAAACGCGAATCACTTGAGAAGGGAAAAAAAACTTACTACAGTATTCCTCAGCTCAGTCGGATCCTTGCTCCTCGAAATACCCGCATTTCTGAGGGACATTTTCCATTATTATTATTCCTCACAGCGCTGCGAGACGGTGTAAACAAGTAGGCTACAATGATCTGAATAAACTTGTGTTTTCTTGAGCTGATATGGGGGCGTTCACAGGTTTGTGTGGATTGCCTCAGCCATTTGCGTTTGAATAGCGCGCGCTCTCCGTGGGCGGAGTCACATTACAAGTAATTAGATGAGATGAGAACGGTGGACGGTTTTTATATATAAATTACTTCATTTAAAAGAAGAGAATTCAAGCTTCATGCCTGTGTGTCTGTATGCCTGATTGACTGAGTATTCGCTGAGTTATGGTTCATTTTCGGACGCGTTTCAGAATGGACTACACTGACAGAGAGAAGGCAGAACTCGCTTCGTGTTTATTTTGCTTTATTTGGCAAAAAGCACAACACTTTGTTTTTATTGTGAGTATACACAAAAATAATACACATTTAACAGAATTGATTGATGTATGAAACTTGTTTGTAAAATCAAAGTCAAAAGAGTATTTCGGGTCTCAATTCAACTGATAAGGAAAAAAGCGAGCAGATCACGCCGGCGTGATTGCCGACCTCAGAGGGTTAAAGGAGACATATCATGCTTTTAAATCGTTCCTTTTTACATATAAATCATACATTTGTAGTCTATATAAAGCGGAACTGCAATGCTTGGGTCTGAATTCCTCATTATTATAGCTCCACAGGCCCCTTTTCTACCCCTTTTCTGATGTGCATCTGAGAGCAACTCGTTTTGGTGCGGTCTCTTTAAATACAATTGAGACACTTCATGCCCCGCCCCCTCTCCAGGTTGTAGCGGTGACACTCGGTTCAACTCCACCCCGTTCGGCCATTTTTGTAGTTTGATAGCAGAGATACGATTATCTAGCGGCACAGAAACGTTTTATTCACACGTTATTAACAAAATGTCAACAACGGAAGACTTGTCCAGCCAGCCTTACATGTTCGAGCCAGAGTCGGAGCCGGAGCGAGATGAAAATGAAGACGAGGAACCTGCAGAACAACTTCTTCATATGGATGTATCGCAATGGTGTGTTACTGTATTTACACATGAAACTTTGGTCTTCCGACCTTTTACCACCGTGTCGATTTATTTTGATTAATATGTGCGAGGGAGAGAGAGCAAGAGAGCGTCTAGTTTGGAGACGGTGAAGTCTTGTTTACACTTTCGCCTGGCTCCGAAGAGAGAGAGAGTGTGCGCGCACGCGCGACCGGGGTCTCTCTCTCTGCTCGTTCTTTCAGTTAAACATGCGCCCTGTCCTATTTTTTACAGTCTATGGCCCTGTCACAAGCGCGGCAGTTCATCTACATTAGACGGTGTAATGAAGCGTGTGGGTTACTACATCCAACAACCGAACATTTTAACTTACCCTCTCGTAACTTCTGCATCCTTTAGCTTGGACTACAAAACTGCAGCGAGAAATAAAAATGGCGGATTGCTCGAAGTGGTGGGCCGGAAGTCAATGTCCTTATTTGGCAGTTCCGCTGCAAATACTGTGATGTAATAGTTAAAAAAAACGTCATAGATAACAGAAAAATAGGAACAGGTTGAAAAATATGACGAAAACAGAATATAAAGTTATCAACGAAGCACCTGAAGAGAATAATTTCAAATTTTCTGTACTTCTAAACACTCCAATTATACAACAAAATGCATTTAAGGGCTAAAAAAGTGGATTTAGCATGATATGTCCCCTTTAAAAAGCCTACCTAACACACCCGTTAATACTTTCTAACAGGGAACCGAGGTCTACTGTTCAACCTTACTAGAAAACTCTTGTAAAGGGAGGAGACCTACAGAGCTACACCTGCTGCCCATAGAGCGATGGCCTTAACGACATTCACAAAATGGAGGCCTATCACCATAAAGGGCTCGAAAGAGTGCACTTACTACCAAACCCGATGCCAGACCTACAGAGGGGTTCCAAATTGAAGAAATCACTCATCACAGGTCCAGCCTCAGGGCTGATGCAAGATTCGCCTGGGGTGTAGGAACCACAGTGTTATGCAAGATTTGATGCAACCGAGCATGCCTTCACCTCTCTGAACTTTCCCATCACCGTCTCGACGGAGGTGCCGAAAAGTTCAGAAGGCAACACTGATGCATCAAGAAGAAAAGCTTTCTTTCTCCCCATTGTAATCCAAGTTCAACAGATGCTTATCCCTTGCCACCATCGCCGCCAGCAAGTTTGTCCGATCACGGTGGCTGTTTGTTTGGTGGCCCAGATAGCTAATCTGTATTGCGGCGCAGCTCTTTTTCACTGCGTCAGGGGAAAGACCCTGACCTTGATCCAAATCTTTCAGCAGATCAGCGTGGTATGCTTGCAGCACCATTGTGTGCAAGGCATCACCAGCCAGACCCGCCATCGCGTATGCCCTGCCATTTAAGCACAATGTTTGTTTAAAAGGCAGGGCCAGAGCACTTGGCGTCGATGCCTCTACAACCGCGAGATAATTCGCACACCTCTCGTCAGTTGAGGCATCGACACATACCCGTGTTTGCGCATCCCCTCAACATCAGCGTAGTTTGCTCGCTGATGGTGATGGATGTGCGCTGAACACGGGTTCTTCCATGCCTTTTCGATCTCATTGTATAGATCGGGCAGGAATGGAAGGCTCACGGGAGCGGGAGCGTTATGGCTGGAAAGATACCATCTGTAAAGTCTGCCACGAGTGGTCTCTTCCCTCACACGCTCCTACGGCAGCAAAGCCTCGCGGAGCACGTTCCATAACACTCACAACTCATCATACACGGGGCAGAGTGGCTGTGAGGGTTTGGGTTGTAAATCCTCTTCACCCTCATCAGCATCTCCTGCTTTCTTGGGCTGGTTGTTTTATATCCAGCAGAGAACTCTCAGTCAGATCAGAGGATGCTAGTGACAACACATTCTCATCCGGCAGCTCAAACTCGCGAGCTTCCGAGGGGCGTGAGAGATAAACAACTCTCTCAAACTCCTCTGCGAACTCCCTCTGAAACCCCACGATTCTCGTCTCTGCTCTGCCTCAGCAGGAGAGGCACCTGAATCGCCTGGCACAGATGCCAGTCCCTCATCCCTCGAGAAGAGGGAGTTTTCTCAAGGGAAACAAACTCATAGTTGGCACAAGCAGTTCCCTCAAGAACTTATTGTGCTTGCTCTGAGCCCAAACAATAAACACACAAAGTTGTGTGTGTCATCAAGTGTCGATATCTTAGACATGGATCCACACACTTCTTAAAGCGTTTTTCACAAGCCATGATTATCTTTATCTAAGTTTTCAGGTTGAAGCTTACAAACAAAACAGTCGCTTCAGACAATAAGTGGATGACGTTCTCTAGGCGCCCCTTTTATACTTTACCATACCATACATTATATGATCACACTCTTATTCATGCAAATGCTTATAAACCATTCAAGCGTGAACGCCAAGCGTGAACGCCACAAAAGAGAACGCCCTGTGTGAATGTCCTGTCTATGTGACACACAAGACGCACACCGGTATCGAGATCTTTTGCACTTGCACAAACAATAACACACATAATTATGCCAAAATGCCCGTTTTGTCGAGGACTCTCTTAAAAGCAGTCTTAAATTAGTTAAATAACATCTTAGATGAGCTTAAAGAGCTGTGAGAGAATGAGATGTGTGTGTGACAGCAGTTCATCCGTCATGTGCTGCAGATCTTAAAGTGACAGCAGCCTAATAAACCAGTTGATGTCTGTCATTAATGTTAATCAAAGAACAAACGTAACAGAGAAAATTGTAGTTTTCATAAGGATTAATCTGTCATATTTACCTGTGGCCTTCCTACGTAAATATGATATTTATAATAATAATAAGTTTAATTTATATAGCGCCTTTCCCAAGCTCAAAGACGCTTCACAATGACAGTAAATAACAAGCAATTTACAAATAAACGGACAATGGACATTTGCCCAGTCCAAGTAATGAGCGATTGCAGTTGCAAATCGCATTACATTTGCAATACAAACATAAAAACAGAGGCAACAAACATTAATTACAGACAGCATGGTGGGCAGTTGGAGTAAAGATGCAATAGATTATTGGTACCTAAGTTAACATTTTGACTGTGTTATGTCAAATTAACATTTTCATGACTGATAATACTGATTAAACAAATGGGTTTTGAGTTTATGCTTAAATTCATGCAACGTGGTTGTTGTCCTGAGAGCCAACGGAAGAGAAGATTTAGATTATTCTATTCGGAAGATTATTTATTATAATGGGTTTATGCGAAGATTGTTTCTAGTTCACTTAGGGTTAGGGTTAGTAAAGTAATTTTTTAAAGCCTAATGTTGAAATTGATACCTTTCAATTATACTGTAATGATTAATGTCTATCATTAATGTTTAAAAAAAATCATAGAGACATCAGTATTAGTATCAGTGATACTGGCATTCATTCAAACAAATATTTAAAATATACTGTGTTTAAGTTGTTTCTAAATTAATTTGGAGAGTAACTGTGAAATGATTACAATATAAAAATATGAAAAACTCATTAATCACGATTAATTACAGAAACGTGAGATTAATTAATTTTTTTAATCGATTGACAGTACTAATATATTCATGCAGAACAACGGTACTCCTGTTTATATGATATTGCTTTATTTGAGTCATTTAGATTAAAGAGGTTCAGGTGACTCTTTATTTCTCTCAGGATAATACACTTAAAATAATTTTGCATGGCTTTAGTTTGTTTCGCTGTGGAAGATCTTCAGAGGTTCTTATGCAGGTGTCCTGCTCTCTGAAGATGATGAAGTGTTGCTCTCTACCGTTTTACACTCATTTGTATCCTCAGTTATTCCAGGAGTCTGTGAATCCGTGTGGTTTTTAGTGCTGATTTTACAGTATTCTCAGCGTCTGAAGGAGGTTATTGATTCTGTGTATTGGATTTGGCTCTGTGTGATTTCCTGATAGTTCTGTTAAATGTGAGCGTCCCGTCCTGCACTGATGTTAGATTTACATGTCTATCCCACAGGCCTTCTGTCCTGCCTCATTAGATCATTACTGAGAGAACGAGCTTCATTCAGAGGAATCACAGGCGCTCGCTGATGTGCTTTAACATCATCTTGCTTTAACATTATATATTCCAAGCTAGAGGAGCTGCTGTTACTGTTATTGCACATTTTTATTTTATTTTTTATATTTTATTTTTATATTTATAAATTTCAGGCAATATTTACATTCAATTATTATACATACTAATTCCTTCACTGGTGTGTTTCCCCCTGCTTCTGTAGTTTCTGTTATTTATTATTGTCGGTAAATTTGACCAGATAAGGCGGTAAAAAAGGTCTTGCCACCGTGTGTGTGTGTGTGTGTGTGTGTGTGTGTGTGTTTAATTTACATGTTTAAATAGCAACCAGTAACCTCTCAGATCTGCAGTGTGAATGAGATGATCTGATGATCTGGAGGCACACCTGATTCACCACCGATCTGTTCAGAGACTCATTAAATATCTGTGAAGTTTGTTCAGTTTATATCTCGGTTGTTAAATCTTTTTATGTTCATACAAATATAAAAAAAAAAAAAAAAGAAGAAATTTGCTAGGAAAAAAATCAGTTGAAATAGACGGTTTTCACAACACGTCATCAATCTGGAAGTCGGCCATATTGGAGGCACTGAACGTAAACAATGCCACTGAACTGAATGGACTCACAAATTTGGCTTATTATTGCTGCTGAAAAATGGTCGTGTTTTGGTCTGTACTAATCGGTCGCACCGGGAAAAACCTTTGGAGTTCTATAGACTGTCAAAAGTTAAAGAGAAGAGTGCAAAAAAGATGGCGTTTGTGGTTGAGAGAGGCACAGCATCAGCTCATCAACTCATTGTGTAAATGAAGCATTGGCTATGGCTAAAATGTTGACGTAAAGTAGTTCACTATGGCTACGTTCACACTGTCAATCCAAATCCGAATATTTTTGTATCCGATTGGAATCTGATCTAAAATGATGTCCACACTGTGTATCGCAACTGTTCAGATCGATTTGTGTGTCCATGCAGCTCTTTCGTTTTCCGGAATATCTGCATTGGTTTCTATGGCAATGACGTTGCGTTGATAGAGGGGTTTGCATTTGCAATAGAGATGTTGTCTTATTTCAATTTTACAACATGGAAGTGTGTAGCCGCCGCGCTGGACTACTGCATCTGGAGCTGGCTGCACAACTGTAGGAGGCTGGTATGCACAGCTTTTTTCCACGCTCGTCTCCGCCGGTTTCAAAATTCAAAATTAATAATTTTCTGCTCGTCCGGCACTTTGCAACAACACAGCCTTGTTTCGGCAGTGACTTTCAGCATGTTCCCTATAACAACGTCTGACGTTTACATTATACGTGGTGTGAGAAAGTCACATAAACCACGCGAAATCCGTTCAGAGCGTTCAGACTGAGGCGGATTTCCTGAATAGGATTTCAAACCACATATAGATGTAGCTTGAAACGGATTTCATGAGATTTTTTTGCTGTTCACGTTTGCTAATTCTGATCAGATTTCAATCGGATATGAACAAAAATCGGATTTGGACAGACAGTCTGAAAGTAGCCTGTCGGGATAAGAAATTGAAGGAAGAATTGTCGGGTCGTCAGTCCATGACTAAGAAGCTAGCTCGTTCGGATCTTTACCACATATTAACTTTAGTTTGTCAAAATTTCGCGCTCTTTCCTGCTTACTAAGTCCTTCTCTATATGATTTAGCAGCTTCCACATGTTTTTTCCGTGGTTTAGATATCATAAATTAGTGTAACAATGTGTTCAGTTGTACATAAACAGTGCAATCCATGCTGTTTTTTACATCGGAGTATCTCCAATATGGCCGTGCATCCGGTTAACGGACCAAACCGTGACGTAGGTTCAAACACTCTATTGGGAGAATGTTTCTTTTTTTTGCTGAGTTTGGCTAAAGAGATGCGTCTTTAATCTAGATTTAAACTGCGAGAGTGTCTAATATATCGCTGTGATGTGTAAACATGATGTAATATAATCATTATGTCTACTATAACTCCCGTCTTTAACTGTAAAGGATGAAGTTACAGTACATCCTTCTAATTGCAAATTATATTCAAAGAGATTCTGTGTGCAGGTTTTTGCTCCAATAAGTAATATCTCGGATTTATCTGTATTTAATAGAGGAAAATTACAGGTCATCCAATACTTTATATCTTTAACACACTCTGTCAACTTGGATAATTTAGAAATTTCATCTGGTTGTGATGAATATCTGAGTATCGAGTGTTTACATTGTTATATACATTATATAAATGTATATATATTATTTGAGTGTCCATGATGATATTTCTGTGGCCAGATTAGGAGTATTTCACTGTAACAGGTCTGTCTTAGTTTAATTATCTTTGCACATTAATTATTTATTGTAAATTACCCAAAGCTTGTAACGTGTTAGTTTGTTGACGATTATCGCCCTCTGTGCGTGCGTGCGTGCGTGTGTGTGCGTGCGTGCGTGTGCGTGCGCGTGTGTGTTTTTGAGTGTGTGTGAGTGTGTGTTTTTGAGTGTGTGTGAGTGTGTTTTTGAGTGTGTGTGTGTGTGTGTGTGTGTGAGATCATCCCTTCACCGGAGGATTCAGTGATTATTCTGCAGATGTCATTTTGTTTACTCTAGGATAACAGCTCTGTGAACATGGTGATGTGTTTGATTTTTATATATATATATATATATATATATATATATATATATATATATATATATATATATATATATATATATATATATACTCTCAATTTCAAGAGGCATTGTGCTCGTAAAAAGGAAGATGATTTATTGTTCGTGTTCAGATTTAAAAAAATAAAACATAAAAGGGGTTGATAATCTCTTTGCATTCACTTTAATAGAATATTGAAGCAGATTCATACATGGCAAACATCACAACCTGCTGGTTTTTTTAACATCCAAAAAATAAGTGAATAAAATTGTACAAATAACAACACCCTTATCCCTAGCCATCCCAAATTATCCCACAAAAACTGGAGGAGCCTTTGACAATGTAGCAAAAAAAAGAAAACCGATGAGAAAGCAGACACATGTTGAGACTTCAGGCACAAACACACCATTCAGACTCTCCAAACTCACACGTGACTCCAGAAGAATGAAAGTGACATTTAGGAATGAAATATTTCCAGCAGCTGAAGACTGAAAAGCTTGATAAGATCGTGAGAGAGATCAGTGACTGTCGGCCTTCTAATCCTGTGATTTATGAAAGTAAGTCGACTATTACTCTGAAAGCTCATAATTATGTCATAATCGTGCCGTCTCTCTGATGAAGGCTTTTAATGTTTGTGTCTCAGCGACGCTTACGGGGGATTCTGTGAATGTTCAGTGGCTGAAGTGAATGGAATCGGTTCAGTGTGTTTGAATTATTGAGAGGTTAAAGACTGTCAGCAAAAAATGTCAGATTTCTCCATACATGTGCCATTTCTAGCATTCCTTCCTTTCAATGAGCTGTGTGTGGATGAAACACAAGCCCTATCTCTCTCTCTCTCTCTCTCTCACACACACACACACACACACACTCAGCACACGCTCACACACACACACACACACACACACACACACACACACACACACACAGACTCATATATATATATACACACACACACAGCCGGTTCTGGCTGACCTAATCTATGCAGCCTAACATTAAATTATAGAAGTCTATAATGTGTTATGTGCAGGGGCGGCTGGCCAATAGAGGGCGCTAGGGCGCCCGCGCCGATCTCTATCAGACAGCAGGCTAGCGATAAAGGGAAGCAGTGCGCGCGAGCCTGCGAGGCTTCTCTCGGAGCTGGTACACTAGAAAGGCCTGGCTAGCTGGATGCAGTCATGCTAATGCCTTATTTTGCTTTCCATTCTTACTTTTTAAAACAACGGGGACAAATCCAGCATGGACAGAAGTGAGGGATATGATGCACCTGTCTGAGAAAGTAACTAAACAGTTTGAGTTCAACTTCAGATGCAAATGGAAAGTTTGTGCAATGTTTGTTTTTGTGTAAGAATGCCTCAGACTTTTAATAATGGCATTAAATAAATACTGACTTTTTCACAGAGCACTAGTATCCTGCAGTTTGTATTGTGTTTGGGTGGTTATTAATAATAATAATAATGATGATTTTTATTCATATAGTGCCTTTCCAACACCCAAGGTCGCTTTACAGAGATAGGTTATGGCAGTGGCTCTCAAACTGGGGTACGTGAGGTGACAGAAGGGGGTACGCAAACAAAATGCTGAATTTTGCCGTTCATTTAATTCTACTCCACCTTAAAATAACATAAAAACTGAGCCTGTATTTCTAGCTGGTAAAATTACGTAAATAGGCTACGTGACATCTGATCAAATTACCTCATCTTTTGCGGTCAAAACTGACTGTATTCACACAAGCAGCGAGCATAGGTTACGTGCAGATTATGCTGTCTTGGTAAAACGCGTTAGATTGCCGTTCTCGACCATGTACCTTTTTGAAAGTGGGTATTTAGCACATATTAGCACGAAGAACAAGTATAGACAGAGACACAGAGCTCTGTGCATAGAGTTTGATTTAAGATTCAAACTCTATTTGATACAAAAACACACCCTGTGTGAGTTCCTGTGTTTAATGTTGGTCACATAATAGGAATATCCATTGATTTTATACAACAGTTCAACAAACGATTATTAATATAGGTATTAATATTAAGTGATGTTCATTTTAAACATGGTATTGTACGTATTTTTTTACAACAAAACAATAGCTCCAACGAAAGCCACAGCAGTGTTTGTGAACGAATCGGTGGCTTTGAACAAATCGTGAAAGTCAATGATTCATTCATAATTACAGCCATTTACTTTGTTACTGAATGAATCAATGACTCGCTCATAAAGACAGTGACTTACTGCCACCTACTGGCGGATTTAATTTAATATTTTAAAGCATCACTTAGTTTTTACAATCATTGCATATTTCTCTATTTAACATTTCTTTATTTAAAGCATTGTTTATTTTATAAAAGTATTTGTAAAGGTAAAAAATGCACTGTAAATATCGATTTAAGGGGGAAATGTTGTCCCTTACTGAAAAGGTGTGACTGTAGAGGGTTGAAAGTAATACAGAGGCCACTTATTAATCAGGAAATGTGATTTTAAATATATATATATATATAATTTTTATTTATTTATTTATTTTTAATGAGAAGGGTGAATGCTTGACGGATGTCTTAAGGAAGAGCATTCCACAACCTGGGAGCCACACCGCTAAAAGACCTGGCTCCCATGATTACCAAACTATTGAAACTGACTGAATATGGCACAGCCCCACCTAAGATATTTTTGACCAGCCGCCATTGGTTATGTGTATGCTAGGTCAAAGAGATGTGTTTTTAGTCTAGCTTTGAACTGACAGAGTGTGTCTGCTAGGGTTGTGCCGATGGATCGAGCCACCATCGTGATGCCACACCCCCTACCCTTGGTCACGTATATCTATTGATCCGTGTACACCAGTGGTTGGGAACCTATGGCTCGCGAGCCATACCTGGCTCTTTGGCAAAAATCATGTGGCTCGCAAGGTCTCTCACCCTTTACCAACAAACGATAAAAAAATTTAGACACATCAACAGAGATCGGCTCTCTGCAGAAAAAGCAGCCAATTAAAATTCCCTTGTTGTACAGCCTACCGAAGTTAATGGAAAGTTTCTGATAATAATAATATTCAAGTTGTACCGGCAAAAGTGCATGTTCAGTGCTGTTCGCGAGTGTCACGAGTCACCACAGCAATCAACTAACCGCTTACGTTTCTGTGGTAAGTTGTAACCTACAGCTCCTGCACTGGATTCAAGCAGCTGCAGCTTGTTTAAGGTAACAGTTAATGGCGAAAACCATTTTAGAACAGCAGAGAAAATGTAAAAGTAGGCTATATAAACTTTAATATATCCTTTTATTGAAACGGGTGCTTTGCTGTGCTTTTACTTTCACCTTTGCCGCAGAGACCCTTTATGTCCTATAAATGTGTCGTATTTTTGATAATCCGCGCAGATTTCAGTTGACGATTCTGTTTAAAGTTATTAATAACAAATCATGAATGAAAGAGAAAGAAAAGAGCAGGATGTGCTTTATTGAAAAGAAATATTAAAAGCGCGATAAGTCGCGAAAGAGAACTGAATTACACTGACAGGATGCTGTGCACGCGCTCTGAGTGCAACACGGACAAGCATAGTAGCCTTTGTCTCCGGTTGTGTGCCTAAATGCCCAAATAAACACAGAAATGTTTCAAAATGCCACAGTAGATGTAGATTCACAGTAGATGCAAGTACTATGTGCATCCCCCAACCCATCGTCCATCACGATGTTTTACTGTAAACATCGTCAACTGCCAATTTAGGGGACATCGCCCAACCCTAGTGTCTGCTTTCCGGACAATGTTAGGAAGACTGTTCCAAAGTTTTGGTGCTAAATAGGAAAAGGATCTGCCGCCAGCAGTCGATTTAGATATTCTAGGTATTATCAACTGGCCGGAATTTTGAGATCGCAATAGACGTGATGGACTATAATGCGTTAAGAGCTCGCTCAAGCACTGCGGAGCTAAACCATTTAGTGCTTTGTAAGTAATCAGCAATATTTTAAAATGTATACGATGTTTAATAGGGAGTCAGTGCAGTGTTGACAGAACCGGGCTAATATGGTCATACTTCCTGGTTCTGGTAAGAACTCGAGCTGCTGCGTTTTGGACCAGCTGTAGTTTGTTTATTAAGCGTGCAGGGCAACCACCCAGTAGAGCATTACAGTAATCTAGCCTTGAGGTCATGAACTCTTAAAATAATTGTTCTGCATTTGTCAATGAGAGCATATGCAATTTAGATATATTTTTAAGATGGAAGAATGCAGTTTTACAGATACTAGACACGCAACTTTCAAATGAAAGATTGGTATCAAAGAGCATCTTGTGGTGAACTATTAATCCGTGCAAGTTAATACACTGAAAAAAAATAGTTTGTCGTGGTAATCTTTATTCAAAATCTGAAAAGTTACTTCTGGTCTGGAATGGCGTTGCTTCTCTGATGACGTCAGTTTGACTGGTTGCAAACACGTAACCTCTCCTCTATAAGCGTCAGTCTGCTGTGAGCGAGAGATGCAGAGGAGGAGCGCTGAAGGCTAACCCTAACCGCTAGCAATATTCCGTTTCACTGGGAAATACGACACAACACTGGAGAAAAGTCGTTTGCAACTTCCGGTTCACGGGGACTTTAAGCAGGCAATCCCAGAATGCATTGTGACAAAAACACATTTTTAAAAATGGACAATTTGACCCAACATTTGTATCTTGTGTGTTTTATTATTGGAGAATTGTGTTGTTAGACATCCAGCTGTTGAAATCAAAAGTGCTATTTTTCTTCACAAAAAGAGAGCATGACTTATTAGATAATCATTTAAAATGTTTAAACTCTAAAAGCTCTGATATTATCAAATGTCTTGAATCCTTTGCTAACCCACGACGCCACAGGCTGTAGTTCTGCAAGATTTGCTACAAAAGCTATAACAAGACAGCTTTTTTTATTTTAAATGGTTTCATTTATCGTGTTTGTTACATAAATTTTGATTAGAGTGGAAATTATGTTAAATATGGAAAATAATGTGAACTTGACTGACTGCTTCATTTCCACTTTAAGATTTTATATGCAGTGAGGTTTTAAACAGCCTCTGTTATGTTGGTTAAACCCACACATGGACAACATGCAAGATATCTTTGGTTCAGGTGCAATTCTGGGGCGCTCGGAGACGCAGGAGTGTGTGTTTTATAACGCGAGCTGGGAAAAGGACGGCACGAACCGGAGTGGAATCGAGTCGTGTTATGGAGAAAAGGACAAACGACGACACTGTTTCTCCACCTGGAAGAACCGCTCAGGAACCATCGAGATGGTGAAGCAGGGATGCTGGCTCGATGACGTCAACTGCTACGACAGGTGTGTGTGTGTGTGTGTGTGTGCATGTGTGGTGATCAATGATGAAAACACATTCTCTCTGTGTGTGTGTGTGTGTGTGTGTGTGTGTGTGTGTGTGTGTGTGTGCGCGTGTGCGTGTGGTGATCAATGATGAAAACACATTCTCTCTGTGTGTGTGTGTGTGTGTGTGTGCGTGTGCGTGTGTGTGCGCGTGTGGTGATGATGAAAACACATTCTCTGTGTGTGTGTGTGTGTGTGTGTGTGTGTGTGTGTGTGTGTGTGTGTGTGCGCGTGCGCATGCGCGTGTGGTGATCAATGATGAAAACACATTCTCTCTGTGTGTGTGTGTGTGTGTGTGTGTGCAGCAGCGAGTGTGTGGAGCGTAAGGAGAATCCTGATGTCTTCTTCTGCTGCTGTGAGGGGAACATGTGCAACGACAGGTTTCTCTACAGTCCAGAGACGCTTCAGAGTGAGTTTTAACTCTCAGGTTTTCGACGTGAAGCTGCTGAGAGACACCTAAATCAGCAGAAGCCTTTACTGTGTTTCACCCGTTTCACTTCAGACAGGCCTCGCAGAAATCAGAAGCATCAGAAATGCTTGTCTTGTCTTTTTTTTCTTATGAGGTCTCCAACTGTTTCTTTGAAACGGGCCACCGATTTGCAAAGGCCGCCTCTAAAATAAGATTAGAACATAAACAGGATCCGCTCAGCAGGAGTGAAGTTTCCTAACCAAACGCCATGCAATAAGTTTCCAGCAACAAGCAGTTTGTCTGTCCACACCAGACACGACAACAAATCAATCACAAATCACAGCCAATCAGAAGAGCGTGTGGGCGGAGTCTCTCGGCACTCGCAACTTAATGGATAATGAATTAAATTCATAAATACTACCATTCATAGTATTCATAAATACTACCATTTCAACATTATTAAAAATACATACTGAGTGACTGAAACCATCTTTGTCATAGAATACACTCAACAGAGTTAACAGTTTTTAACATTCTTGTTTCCTTTCATTTATTTTCAATATCTGAGGTCAATTATCCATTGTTCTTTCAATATGGCTATAAACTATATTCAAACTTGCATTAGATGCTTTTAACATTAAATAAAACACATAATCAGTACATGAGATTATCATTGTCATAGTTTGTATGTTGTTGTTTCTAAAATAGAACTGCATATAGTATAGCTTTCTGGCTTTCTAAATGTCCATATTTGTAAAAGTGTCACATTTTCAGTAAATTCTTGTGTCCAGCCACATCGAACCCGGTCAGCCCGAAGCCGGACTCGTTTCCCACAATGCTCTACTCTCTGATTCCCATCATGGCTGTTGCTGTGATTCTCTTCATCTCGTTCTGGATGTACCGGCATCTGAAGCTGTCGTACCCGCCGCTGCTCGTGCCGTCACAGGTACTTCAATATCAAAATCAATATCTGTGAAAGATCTTTGTGTTCAAGAGATCAACTCTGAGACGCATGTTTGGAGCCTTCGGGACTCTTTCACATGTCACTGCCGTTATAAACGTGTATTCATATGTCTTTTGGGTTACACTTTATTTTAAGGTGTCCTTATTACAGTGTAATAATACATTCAAGAACAAAGTAATATTAATTAACAACATTACTTACTGTAGGGTTAGGGATTGGTTTAGGGTTATTTGCAAATAATTATGCATAATTTACTGCTATTATTACAGCAAGTACATGTAACATATGTAACAAGGACACTGTAAAATAAAGTGTTACTGTGTTTTGTTGCTGGTCATTCATAAAAACAACAATCAACTATTGTACCATTGGGCGGCAAGTGTCACTGCTAAAAGTGATTTTCTTACAAAAAATTGTTTTTAATTTTTTTTTAAGCATAAACAAACATTTTTTTCTGAAAACCAGTCTTAATATTTTGTCATTTTGCATTTTAAGTCAGTGTTATTTTATTAAATATGTTGGGCATGTTTATCTTCTTCCAGGGGGATTCACTGAGCAACACCATCCCAGAAATCTTTATAAAATTATGTTCATGTTGTGTAATAAGTCAAAGGATTGTGATTGATCCGTCCTGACCAGTGCTGAGATTAGATTTTTTGAAGCGTACTGTCAGTGTGTTTGCTTGTTGCTTTATTCTCTTTAAATGGGGGACAAAACAGTCCATAGAAGTGCTAATTAGATTTTTTTTAGATAGCTACAGTAGGTGCATGTGTGTTTGTTAGAGTGTGTGTGTGTGTGTGTTTGTTTCTCATTGTGGCATATGAGAATCTATCACAGACACCACATCAATATCTCTCATTCTCATGCTGAGATGATTTTGAGCTCGTTCTTGCTCTCATCACAGCGCTTGTGTGCTAGAAACAGTGAAATCCCTCTCTTCATCTTTTGCTAGCGCGCCTTTCATATCATGATAGAGGTAAGAGCTTCATTCACTCTCCCATCCTGCCATGCCGATGCTGTGGTTTTCATCCTCTTTCATGAGTTTGTGATGCGGTCACCCTTGTCTGTAAATGGACTCTTCCTTCTTTTTTTCTTTCTTTCTCACTCTCTCGAATGGATTAATATTTGAGTTCTCCTGCATCAGACGCTGTGTGGAGAGTCTTAGCAGTGATTGGTGTGTTTGTGTGCAGAGTCTCAGCAGTGATTGGTGTGTTTGTGTGGAGAGTCTCAGCAGTGATTGGTGTGTTTGTGTGGAGAGTCTCAGCAGTGATTGGTGTGTTTGTGTGGAGAGTCTTAGCAGTGATTGGTGTGTTTGTGTGGAGAGTCTCAGCAGTGATTGGTGTGTTTGTGTGGAGAGTCTTAGCAGTGATTGGTGTGTTTGTGTGGAGAGTCTTAGCAGTGATTGGTGTGTTTGTGTGGAGAGTCTCAGCAGTGATTGGTGTGTTTGTGTGGAGAGTCTCAGCAGTGATTGGTGTGTTTGTGTGGAGAGTCTTAGCAGTGATTGGTGTGTTTGTGTGGAGAGTCTCAGCAGTGATTGGTGTGTTTGTGTGCAGAGTCTCAGCAGTGATTGGTGTGTTTGTGTGGAGAGTCTCAGCAGTGATTGGTGTGTTTGTGTGGAGAGTCTCAGCAGTGATTGGTGTGTTTGTGTGGAGAGTCTTAGCAGTGATTGGTGTGTTTGTGTGGAGAGTCTCAGCAGTGATTGGTGTGTTTGTGTGGAGAGTCTTAGCAGTGATTGGTGTGTTTGTGTGGAGAGTCTTAGCAGTGATTGGTGTGTTTGTGTGGAGAGTCTCAGCAGTGATTGGTGTGTTTGTGTGGAGAGTCTCAGCAGTGATTGGTGTGTTTGTGTGGAGAGTCTCAGCAGTGATTGGTGTGTTTGTGTGGAGAGTCTTAGCAGTGATTGGTGTGTTTGTGTGCAGAGTCTCAGCAGTGATTGGTGTGTTTGTGTGGAGAGTCTCAGCAGTGATTGGTGTGTTTGTGTGGAGAGTCTCAGCAGTGATTTGTGTGTTTGTGTGGAGAGTCTTAGCAGTGATTGGTGTGTTTGTGTGGAGAGTCTTAGCAGTGATTGGTGTGTTTGTGTGGAGAGTCTTAGCAGTGATTGGTGTGTTTGTGTGGAGAGTCTTAGCAGTGATTGGTGTGTTTGTGTGGAGAGTCTTAGCAGTGATTGGTGTGTTTGTGTGGAGAGTCTCAGCAGTGATTGGTGTGTTTGTGTGGAGAGTCTCAGCAGTGATTGGTGTGTTTGTGTGGAGAGTCTTAGCAGTGATTGGTGTGTTTGTGTGGAGAGTCTTAGCAGTGATTGGTGTGTTTGTGTGGAGAGTCTCAGCAGTGATTGGTGTGTTTGTGTGGAGAGTCTTAGCAGTGATTGGTGTGTTTGTGTGGAGAGTCTTAGCAGTGATTGGTGTGTTTGTGTGGAGAGTCTCAGCAGTGATTGGTGTGTTTGTGTGGAGAGTCTCAGCAGTGATTGGTGTGTTTGTGTGGAGAGTCTTAGCAGTGATTGGTGTGTTTGTGTGGAGAGCCTCAGCAGTGATTGGTGTGTTTGTGTGTTTGTGTGGAGAGTCTCAGCAGTGATTGGTGTGTTTGTGTGTTTGTGTGGAGAGTTTCAGCAGTGATTGGTGTGTTGGTGTGTTTGTGTGGAGAGTCTCAGCAGTGATTGGTGTGTTTGTGTGCAGAGTCTCAGCAGTGATTGGTGTGTTTGTGTGGAGAGTCTCAGCAGTGATTGGTGTGTTTGTGTGGAGAGTCTTAGCAGTGATTTGTGTGTTTGTGTGGAGAGTCTCAGCAGTGATTGTGTTTGTGTGGAGAGTCTCAGCAGTGATTGGTGTGTTTGTGTGGAGAGTCTTAGCAGTGATTTGTGTGTTTGTGTGGAGAGTCTAAGCAGTGATTTGTGTGTTTGTGTGTGGAGAGTCTCAGCAGTGATTGGTGTGTTTGTGTGCAGAGTCTCAGCAGTGATTGGTGTGTTTGTGTGGAGAGTCTCAGCAGTGATTGGTGTGTTTGTGTGGAGAGTCTCAGCAGTGATTGGTGTGTTTGTGTGGAGAGTCTCAGCAGTGATTGGTGTGTTTGTGTGGAGAGTCTCAGTAGTGATTGGTGTGTTTGTGTGGAGAGTCTCAGCAGTGATTGGTGTGTTTGTGTGCAGAGTCTCAGCAGTGATTGGTGTGTTTGTGTGGAGAGTCTCAGCAGTGATTGGTGTGTTTGTGTGGAGAGTCTCAGCAGTGATTGGTGTGTTTGTGTGCAGAGTCTCAGCAGTGATTGGTGTGTTTGTGTGGAGAGTCTCAGCAGTGATTGGTGTGTTTGTGTGGAGAGTCTCAGCAGTGATTGGTGTGTTTGTGTGTTTGTGTGGAGAGTCTCAGCAGTGATTGGTGTGTTTGTGTGGAGAGTCTCAGCAGTGATTGGTGTGTTGGTGTGTTCAGGATCCCGGACTGACGCCCCCGTCTCCTCTGTTGGGCCAGAAGCCTCTTCAGCTGTTAGAGGTCAAGGCTCGAGGACGCTTCGGCTGCGTCTGGAAGGCTCAGCTGCTCAACCAACCGGTGGCCGTCAAAGTCTTCCCTGTCCAGGTATCTGAGAGATTCCATGTCATTACTGTTTGCACATGTTGCCTCTTCAGCTTCAGAATAGAAGATATTTTCAAGGCTTTAACATTTAGAATTAAGCAGTAAGTTGCTGCTCAAAAATTGCCAAAAGCAATTTTACCATGGTTAAGGCATGTTTGCTTGCATGCTGTAACTCAAAACTAGAGTGGTTTATTATTGTACTCTGAATGTCTTGAATATGAATATGAATATTCCTCAAACATTCTGGTTTGTGTTTGTTGTAAACCTCTAACCCAAAAAATTAAGTGTCTGCAATTAATTCAGCCTGAAATAAATTCATTAATTCATTAATTCATTGTACTGGAGACTCATTTTAAACATTTATAGTTTCAGTCTTAAGTGTTTATTTTTGTAATATTTTGAAAACCAATTCAGCATTCAAGATGTAAATGATAGCCATGATGTCATAGTATTATAAATCACAATGATATTTTACTTTTGCACCAAACTAGTCACCAGAATGTGTTATCCCAATATTACTAATCATATTGTGCATTTGCTCTATGTGTATTGCTTATTGCTTATTGTATTTTGTTTATTTATATGGTCAACCTTCTGTGTTGTCTACATGACACGATGTTATGGTTCTCTGTTATTTATTTAAATGTTTGCACAATTACTGCTATATGCAACTGCATTAGCTCTTGTCCATCATCCATATAATTGCTATTTAGAATTAATTAATTGTTGTATTACTGCTCTTTGTGAAGCGTCCTTAAGCTTAGGAAAGGTGCTATATGAATTACACATTACTATTAAACATATTTACCTTTATGCTGCAAAAACTTCGGAGAACAAATCTATTTACTTTTACGGAAACAACAGCAATATTAAACACACCAGTTAAAAATAAATAAATAATTGAATTAATAATAATAATAATTTGTTTTAGTGACAGAAGCTTCCACAGCACAAACAGAATAACAGTGAGAAACGGTAATTCAGAAAGAAAACGATAATAAAAAATAATAAAAATAGAAAAAGTAAATTGGAAAAAAACAATATACAAAAAAAATATATATAATTTTTTTAACACAATATATAAAAATAGACAATAGACAGTATATGTATGTACAGGTATGTTATTTACAAATGCAAGGAAACGTAAACAAGAAGTATGGTGTTTTAAATAAATAAATCTTCTGAAGTCTGATTTGGTAGCTGAGCTGAACCAGACAGTTTATGAAGTGCAGAGGAGAGACACGATGACCGCAGAGTAGCTCCTGTCGCAGGTTGAACTTCCTCAGCTGGAGAAGGAAGAACAGTCTCTGCAAGGCAATGTGAGTGTCCCACTTCACGTCCTGAGAGATGGTGGAGGCCAGGAACCTGAATGACTCGGTGATGTTGAGTGCGAATAATGCTGGGGTGTTTCTCCTGAAGTCCACAATAATCTCCACTGTTTTGAATGTGTTAAGATCCTGAGCCAGTCTGCCAGCTCTTTAACCTCCTGTCTGTAAGCTGACTTGTCACCGTCCTGGATGAGGCTGATGTGTGTGGTGGCGTCTGCATACTTCAGGAGCTTGACAGAGGGGTCTGTGGAGGAGCAGTGCAGAGGGAGAAGAGCAGTGGGTGAAGAGCAGTGTGAGAAGAGTAGTGGGGAGAAGAGCAGTGGGAGAAGAGCAGTGAGGAGAAGAGCAGTGGGAGAAGAGCAGTGGGAGAAGATTAGTGGGAGAAGAGGAGTGGGGAGAAGAGCAGTAGGGAGAACTGCAGTGGGAGAAGAGCAGTGGCGAGAAGAGCCGTGGGAGAAGAGCAGTGGAGAGAAGAGCAGTGGAGAGAAGAGCAGTGGAGAGAAGAGCAGTGGGGAGAAGAGCAGTGGGGAGAGAAGAGCAGTGGGGCGAGAAGAGCAGTGTGGGGAGAAGAGCAGTGGGAGAAGAGCAGTGGGGAGAAGAGCAGTGGGGAGAGAGGAGCAGTGGAGAGAGAGGAGCAGTGGGGAGAGAGGAGCAGTATGGAGAGAGCAGTGGAGAGAGAGGAGCAGTGGGAGGAGAGCAGTGTGGAGAAGAGCAGTGGGAGAAGAGCAGTGGGGAGAAGAGCAGTGGGACAAGAGCAGTGGGAGAAGAGCAGTGGAGAGAGAAGAGCAGTGGGAGAAGAGCAGTGGAGAGAGAAGAGCAGTGGGGAGAGAGGAGCAGGAGAGAGAAGAGCAGTGGGGAGAAGAGCAGTGGGGAGAGAGGAGCAGTGGGGAGAAGAGCAGTGGGGAGAGAGGAGCAGTATGGAGAGAGCAGTGGAGAGAGAGGAGCAGTGGGAGAAGAGCAGTGTGGAGAAGAGCAGTGGGAGAAGAGCAGTGGGGAGAAGAGCAGTGGGACAAGAGCAGTGGGAGAAGAGCAGTGGAGAGAGAAGAGCAGTGGGGAAAAGAGCAGTGGAGAGAGAAGAGCAGTGGGGAGAGAGGAGCAGGAGAGAGAAGAGCAGTGGGGAGAAGAGCAGTGGAGAGAGAGGAGCAGTGGGGAGAAGAGCAGTGGGGAGAGAGGAGCAGTATGGAGAGAGCAGTGGAGAGAGAGGAGCAGTGGGAGAAGAGCAGTGTGGAGAAGAGCAGTGGGAGAAGAGCAGTGGAGAGAGAAGAGCAGTGGGGAGAAGAGCAGTGGAGAGAGAAGAGCAGTGGGGAGAGAGGAGCAGGAGAGAGAAGAGCAGTGGGGAGAAGAGCAGTGGGGAGAGAGGAGCAGTGGGGAGAAGAGCAGTGGGGAGAAGAGCAGTGAGAGAAGAGCAGTGGGGAGAGAAGAACAGTGGGGAGAGAAGAGCAGTGGGGAGAGAAGAACAGTGGGGAGAAGAGCAGTGGGGAGAGAGCAGGGGAGAAGAGCAGGGGAGAAGAGCAGTGGGGAGAGAGGAACAGTAGGGAGAGAGCAGTGGGGAGAAGAGCAGTGGAGAGAGAAGAGCAGTGGAGAGAGAATAGCAGTGGGGAGAGAGCAGGGGAGAAGAGCAGTGGGGAGAGAGGAACAGTAGGGAGAGAGCAGTGGAGAGAGAAGAGCAGTGGGGAGAAGAGCAGTGAGAGAAGAGCAGTGGGGAGAGAAGAACAGTGGGGAGAGAAGAACAGTGGGGAGAAGAGCAGTGGGGAGAGAGCAGGGGAGAAGAGCAGTGGGGAGAGAGGAACAGTAGGGAGAGAGCAGTGGAGAGAGAGGAGCAGTGGGGAGAAGAGTAGTGGGGAGAGAGGAGCAGTAGGGAGAGAGCAGTGGGGAGAGAGGAACAGTAGGGAGAGAGCAGTGGAGAGAGAGGAGCAGTGGGGAGAGAGCAGGGGAGAAGAGCAGTGGGGAGAGAGGAACAGTAGGGAGAGAGCAGTGGAGAGAGAAGAGCAGTGGGGAGAAGAGCAGTGAGAGAAGAGCAGTGGGGAGAGAAGAACAGTGGGGAGAGAAGAACAGTGGGGAGAAGAGCAGTGGGGAGAGAGCAGGGGAGAAGAGCAGTGGGGAGAGAGGAACAGTAGGGAGAGAGCAGTGGAGAGAGAGGAGCAGTGGGGAGAAGAGTAGTGGGGAGAGAGGAGCAGTAGGGAGAGAGCAGTGGGGAGAGAGGAACAGTAGGGAGAGAGCAGTGGAGAGAGAGGAGCAGTGGGGAGAAGAGTAGTGGGGAGAGAGGAGCAGTAGGGAGAGAGCAGTGGAGAGAGAGGAGCAGTGGGGAGAGGAGCAGTGGAGAGAGAGGAGCAGTGGGGAGAAGAGCAGTGAGAGAAGAGCAGTGAGAGAAGAGCAGTGGAGAGAAGAGCAGTGGGGAGAGAAGAGCAGTGGGGAGAGAAGAACAGTGGGGAGAAGAGCAGTGGGGAGAGAGCAGGGGAGAAGAGCAGTGGGGAGAGAGGAACAGTAGGGAGAGAGCAGTGGAGAGAGAAGAGCAGTGGGGAGAGAGGAGCAGTGAGGAGAGAAGAACAGTGGGGAGAAGAGCAGTGGGGAGAGAGCAGGGGAGAAGAGCAGTGGGGAGAGAGGAACAGTAGGGAGAGAGCAGTGGAGAGAGAAGAGCAGTGGAGAGAGAAGAGCAGGGGAGAAGAGCAGTGGGGAGAGAGGAATAGTAGGGAGAGAGCAGTGGAGAGAGAAGAGCAGTGGGGAGAGAGGAGCAGTAGGGAGAGAAGAGCAGTGGGGAGAAGAGCAGTGGGGAGAGAGCAGGGGAGAAGAGCAGTGGGGAGAGAGGAACAATAGGGAGAGAGCAGTGGAGAGAGAAGAGCAGTGGAGAGAGAAGAGCAGGGGAGAAGAGCAGTGGGGAGAGAGGAACAGTAGGGAGAGAGCAGTGGAGAGAGAAGAGCAGTGGGGAGAAGAGCAGTGGAGAGAAGAGCAGTGGGGAGAAGAGCAGTGGGGAGAGAGGAGCAGTGGGGAGAAGAGCAGTGGGGAGAAGAGCAGTGAGAGAAGAGCAGTGGGGAGAGAAGAACAGTGGGGAGAGAAGAGCAGTGGGGAGAGAAGAACAGTGGGGAGAAGAGCAGTGGGGAGAGAGCAGGGGAGAAGAGCAGGGGAGAAGAGCAGTGGGGAGAGAGGAACAGTAGGGAGAGAGCAGTGGGGAGAAGAGCAGTGGAGAGAGAAGAGCAGTGGAGAGAGAATAGCAGTGGGGAGAGAGCAGGAGAGAAGAGCAGTGGGGAGAGAGGAACAGTAGGGAGAGAGCAGTGGAGAGAGAAGAGCAGTGGGGAGAAGAGCAGTGAGAGAAGAGCAGTGGGGAGAGAAGAACAGTGGGGAGAGAAGAACAGTGGGGAGAAGAGCAGTGGGGAGAGAGCAGGGGAGAAGAGCAGTGGGGAGAGAGGAACAGTAGGGAGAGAGCAGTGGAGAGAGAGGAGCAGTGGGGAGAAGAGTAGTGGGGAGAGAGGAGCAGTAGGGAGAGAGCAGTGGGGAGAGAGGAACAGTAGGGAGAGAGCAGTGGAGAGAGAGGAGCAGTGGGGAGAGAGCAGGGGAGAAGAGCAGTGGGGAGAGAGGAACAGTAGGGAGAGAGCAGTGGAGAGAGAAGAGCAGTGGGGAGAAGAGCAGTGAGAGAAGAGCAGTGGGGAGAGAAGAACAGTGGGGAGAGAAGAACAGTGGGGAGAAGAGCAGTGGGGAGAGAGCAGGGGAGAAGAGCAGTGGGGAGAGAGGAACAGTAGGGAGAGAGCAGTGGAGAGAGAGGAGCAGTGGGGAGAAGAGTAGTGGGGAGAGAGGAGCAGTAGGGAGAGAGCAGTGGGGAGAGAGGAACAGTAGGGAGAGAGCAGTGGAGAGAGAGGAGCAGTGGGGAGAAGAGTAGTGGGGAGAGAGGAGCAGTGGAGAGAGAGGAGCAGTGGGGAGAGGAGCAGTGGAGAGAGAGGAGCAGTGGGGAGAAGAGCAGTGAGAGAAGAGCAGTGAGAGAAGAGCAGTGGAGAGAAGAGCAGTGGGGAGAGAAGAGCAGTGGGGAGAGAAGAACAGTGGGGAGAAGAGCAGTGGGGAGAGAGCAGGGGAGAAGAGCAGTGGGGAGAGAGGAACAGTAGGGAGAGAGCAGTGGAGAGAGAAGAGCAGTGGGGAGAGAGGAGCAGTGAGGAGAGAAGAACAGTGGGGAGAAGAGCAGTGGGGAGAGAGCAGGGGAGAAGAGCAGTGGGGAGAGAGGAACAGTAGGGAGAGAGCAGTGGAGAGAGAAGAGCAGTGGAGAGAGAAGAGCAGGGGAGAAGAGCAGTGGGGAGAGAGGAACAGTAGGGAGAGAGCAGTGGAGAGAGAAGAGCAGTGGGGAGAGAGGAGCAGTAGGGAGAGAGCAGTGGAGAGAGAGGAGCAGTGGGGAGAAGAGCAGTGGGGAGAGAGCAGTGGGAGAAGAGCAGTGGGAGAAGAGCAGTGGGGAGTAGAGCAGTGGGGTGAAGAGCAGTGGGAGAAGAGCAGTGGGAGAAGAGCAGTGGGGAGAAGAGCATTGGGGTGAAGAGCAGTGGGGAGAAGAGCAGTGGGGAGAGAAGAGCAGTGGGGAGAGAAGAGCAGTGGGGAGAAGAGCAGTGGGGAGAGAGGAGCAGTAGGGAGAAGAGCAGGGGAGAAGAGCAGTGGGGAGAGAGGAACAGTAGGGAGAGAGCAGTGGAGAGAGAAGAGCAGTGGGGAGAGAGCTGTAGGGAGAAGAGCAGTGGGGAGAGAGCAGTGGGAGAAGAGCAGTGGGGAGAGAGCAGTGGGGAGAGAGCAGTGGGAGAAGAGCAGTGGAGAGAGAAGAGCAGTGGGGAGAAGAGCAGTGGGGAGAAGAGCAGTGGGGAGAAGAGCAGTGGGGAGAAGAGCAGTGGGGAGAAGAGCAGTAGGGAGAGATCAGTGGAGAGAGAAGAGCAGTGGGGAGAAGAGCAGTGGGGAGAGAGGAGCAGTGGGGAGAAGAGCAGTGAGAGAAGAGCAGTGGGGAGAGAAGAACAGTGGGGAGAGAAGAGCAGTGGGGAGAGAGCAGGGGAGAAGAGCAGTGGGGAGAGAGCAGGGAAGAAGAGCAGTGGGGAGAGAGGAACAGTGGGGAGAAGAGCAGTGGAGAGAGAAGAGCAGTGGAGAGAGAAGAGCAGTGGAGAGAGAAGAGCAGTGGGGAGAGAGCAGGGGAGAAGAGCAGTGGGGAGAGAGGAACAGTAGGGAGAGAGCAGTGGGGAGAGAGGAGCAGTGGGAGAAGAGCAGTGGGGAGAAGAGCAGTGGAGAGAGGAGCAGTAGGGAGAGATCAGTGGAGAGAGAAGAGCAGTGGGGAGAAGAGCAGTGGGGAGAGAGGAGCAGTGGGGAGAAGAGCAGTGAGAGAAGAGCAGTGGGGAGAGAGCAGGGGAGAAGAGCAGTGGGGAGAGAGCAGGGAAGAAGAGCAGTGGGGAGAGAGGAACAGTAGGGAGAGAGCAGTGGGGAGAAGAGCAGTGGAGAGAGAAGAGCAGTGGGGAGAGAGCAGGGGAGAAGAGCAGTGGGGAGAGAGGAACAGTAGGGAGAGAGCAGTGGAGAGAGAGGAGCAGTGGGGAGAGAGGAGCAGTGGGAGAAGAGCAGTGGGGAGAAGAGCAGTGAGAAGAGCAGTGGGGAGAGAAGAACAGTGGGGAGAGAAGAGCAGTGGGGAGAGAAGAACAGTGGGGAGAGAAGAGCAGTGGGGAGAGAAGAGCAGTGGGGAGAGAAGAACAGTGGGGAGAGAAGAACAGTGGGGAGAAGAGCAGTGGGGAGAGAGCAGGGGAGAAGAGCAGTGGGGAGAGAGCAGTGGAGAGAGAAGAGCAGTGGGGAGAGAAGAGCAGTGGAGAGAGAAGAGCAGTGGAGAGAGAAGAGCAGTGGGGAGAGAGCAGGGGAGAAGAGCAGTGGGGAGAGAGGAACAGTAGGGAGAGAGCAGTGGAGAGAGAAGAGCAGTGGGGAGAGAGGAGCAGTGGGGAGAGAGGAGCAGTGGGGAGAGAGCAGTGGAGAGAGAAGAGCAGTGGAGAGAGAGGAGCAGTGGGGAGAGAGCAGTAGGGAGAAGAGCAGTGGGGAGAGAGCAGTGGGGAGAGAGCAGTGGGAGAAGAGCAGTGGGAGAAGAGCAGTGGGGAGAAGAGCAGTGGGAGAAGAGCAGTGGAGAAGAGCAGTGGAGAGAAGAGCAGTGGAGAGAGAAGAGCAGTGGAGAGAGAAGAGCAGTGGGGAGTAGAGCAGTGGGGAGTAGAGCAGTGGGGTGAAGAGCAGTGGAGAGAGAAGAGCAGTGGGGAGAAGAGCAGTGGGGAGAAGAGCAGTGGGGAGAAGAGCAGTGGGGAGAAGAGCAGCGGGGAGAAGAGCAGTGGGGAGAGAGGAGCAGTGGGGAGAAGAGCAGTGGGGAGAGAGGAGCAGTGGGGAAAAGAGCAGTGGGGAAAGAGAAGCAGTAGGGAGAAGAGCAGGGGAGAAGAGCAGTGGGGAGAGAGGAACAGTAGAGAGGAGCAGTGGGGGAAGAGCAGTGGGGAGAGAGCAGTGGGGAGAAGAGCAGTGGGGAGAAGAGCAGTGGAGAGAGAAGAGCAGTGGAGAGAGAAGAGCAGTGGAGAGA
>CM040828.1:10000-57500 GCA_022828995.1 Vimba vimba | reverse complement strand
AACCCCATGCTGTGAAAACAACTCGTTCTGCACTTCAACTTTCTGATGTGAACATCAGTGTATGAACACGTTAATAACGCCTACTCAGTGTTTGGAAACTTGCGCCTCGCAGTCATGATGTCTAACAGTCTGATCACCAGCAGAAATTACAATGAGAGTAAAATGTGGTTAAGTGTGTAAAAGCTTGTGCCGTGGCACTGCAGAGCCTTCAAAGTTAGAAACAAGCAGCTCATGTTTTTCAACAAGATCCCTGATCACTTCAGTCTGAGCGACACATTTCTGTGCAGATTGATTTATGAGTCTGTCGATCTGATGCATCTTCACAAAGAGGCTGTTACTGAAGGATGGAGCAGTTAAAAACTAGATTGAACCCACAGCAGACACACTCATTTTACTCATTTCACGTGAAGAGATGTTTACATTGAAGACAAAAGTGTAGTAGGAAAAAAACCTTGACATGCATTAAGTGGACCTTCGGGGGGGAACAAGATAAATGATGATAGGCCCCTTTAATGACGGTGTTTGTACGCAATCACATCTTTCAGGGCTGTAAAATCTGTATAACGCCACATTCTCCTGCCGCTGCAAAGCGTCTCTCTTTCATCATCTCTTTCTGAAACACTACAGCAGTATTCAGGGAGGCAGGATTCTGCTCACTCACAGCAATTATGCAACCGACATGCAGCAGCAATTGCAACTGTAGCTTCTATTTATTTCATTAATAATGTGACAAATTCTCAGTACTGTGAAAACAAATGGAGGTTATTGAATGTGTTAACAAACAAACCAACTGTTGGGTGAAAAATGGGTTTGTTAAAGACATTTCAGATCAATCTGTAATTCCCCCAGCAAAACACGTGTACAGGAAATGAATAATGTAAATATTATTGTTGGTTTTAAATTATTAGACTAGCATGATGTTGCTCTGTTCTTTTTGGTGTCACTAATCAAAAACATTCATTTATAAAGAAATTATTCCAAAACATTGTACTGCAGTATTTTATACAACTTTTATTTTTATTTTTACAACTTTTTACTGTCTTAATGTTTGCAGGCCCAAAGTCACTGATTATACATGTGATTCTCTCTCCTTTTTTAATATAAAGACATTTTCTTTATTCTCCTTTTTCTTTAATGAATGATGATGATCTGTTTGAACTTATTCACCACTAGATAATCACAAAATCAATAATGATTTTGTGATTTAAATCATCACAAAATCATTATTGAGCCTATTTACTATAATACACACTACGGGACCTGTATAAATAATTCTTCCACAAAAAAGGTCATAAAAACTGTACTCTATTTGCTAAAAACAATGATTTATAAAAAGTGTTATTAAAATGCATTAACATGGACACTTCTAATCAAAAATAGTCAAAATGGGTAATAAAACAGCTCCATAAAAAAAATTATATATAACTGAAAATGCATTAGAATATAAACTATAAAAATGCAAGCTTGGTAAAGGATGTTTATTTTTTTTTAAAGATTTAAGAATCTTTTTGACTATCTTAAGAAAACAAACACAACCCTAGGTATTTATTTAATACAGTGGCTATATTAATTATAAAATATATATATAAATATATAAATTACAGTAAATAAAGAATACCTAAATAAAATATGGGAAATAAAGCTGCAATAGGTTTGGACATTTCCAAACAGCACAGCAGTAAGGACTTGATAAAGTTGATACTATCAGAGAGAAAATTATAACCATGCAACCGTCTACTACAGTATCGCATCAGATATTGTGCTATAGATCCCCTGAGGAACAATTCCATTTGTTCTTTGCTATAGGAGATGATGAATTGTCTAAACTTGTTAAATCATCAAAATCAACAACATGTATATTAGACCCTATACCTACTAAGGTACTGAAAGAGATGCTTCCAGAAGTTATAGATCCTGTTCTTAATATTATTAATTCATCATTGTTATTAGGATACATACCGAAAATGTTCAATCTGGTTGTTATTAAACCTCTCATTAAAAAAAACAACAACTTTATCCTAGATAATTAGTTAATTACAGACCTTAAATCTCCATTTTCTGTCAAAGATACTAGAAAAGGCGGTATCCTCACAACTATGTTCCTTTTTAGAAAGAAATGATATCTGCAAGGATTTCCAGTCAGGATTTAGACCGTACCATAGTACTGAGACTGCTCTCATTAGAGTTACAAATGATTTGCTCTTATCATCCGATCGTGGTTGTATCTCTATATTAGTGTTACTGGACCTTAGTGCTGCATTTGATACTATCGACCACAACATTCTTCTGAATAGACTTTAAAATTATGTTGGCATTAGTGGAACTACATTGGCATGGTTCAAATAGCAGTAAATGAAGAGGTATCATATCGGTCACAAGTGGAGTACCACAAGCCTCAGTACTAGGGCCATTGCTGTTCACTCTGTACATGCTACCCTTGAGAGATATCATTAGGAAGCATGGCATTAGTTCCCTTTTCGTTCGGTCACTCCTACGTCACGTCGGTAGGAGTTACCAACGAATTGGGATCACGCTACGGAGACCAATTGCCTTCGAGTGAAACTAAAACGAGCCAATGAACATTGGCATGCAACATTTGCATTCCGCGCCCCGCCTGCCAGTGCTGGTATTAAGGCGGAAGCAAGCGCATACACAAATCGCTTTCTGCTTTGGAGCTGACCGGTTGTGTCCTCTGAGTGAATGAGCGTTTGGATTGTGTTTTCCGTGAGCTCAACGAGTCTGCTGTTTCGAGACCTCTCTGTGTTGGTGTTACGGCGTGGCAGTGATCTTCGCGATCTCCCGGATATCAACTGTCACTTCACGCGATCTGCTTCTTTCAAAGAGCTGTTGTCACAGCTGGTATCTGGTTGAGTGCACACAGTGGGCTTGCAGTTTCCCCGCTGTGTTGCCGCGTTGATCCCTGCGATCCCTGCACATTAAGAGAGCGTTTTCTGAAAGAGCAACACAAGTGAAGATCGCGTCCTTTTCAGGATGACGTTTCACCCGTGTGTTTCTGGATGTGGTCAATATCTGCCACCGGTTGATGGTCACGATCGCTGCCTCACGTGTTTAGGCCTCGCGCACGCTGAGGCAGCGTTAGTGAATGAGTCATGTTCCCATTGCGGGAACATGACCATCGCGACACTAAGATTGAGACTAAGAACCCTCAGACGAGGGGGAGTCCCTTTGGCAATTCCCCGATCTAGTTCTTCTTCTGGTTCAGTTCAGAAGAGGGCTACTTCGGCTAATCCCATTGAGGCACTCCATAGTTTACTGGAGTTATGGTCGATTTTTCTCCATTTAAATAGACAAAATGGTAGCGGTCAGATAAGTATGATCTAAACCAGCTTAATGCTTGTCCTTGAACACCAGTATAATTTTGTAGTCGATCTAAGAGTATTGTGTGATCTATAGTATCGAACGCAGCACTTAGATCGAGTAAAACTAGTATTGAGATACAGCCTTTGTCAGAAGCTAAAAGTAAATCATTTGTGATTTTAACGAGCGCAGTTTCAGTGCTATGATGCGGCCTGAATCCTGATTGAAACTTTTCATACATATCATTTTCTTGCAAGAAAGAGCCCAGTTGAGTGGACACAACTTTTTCTAGTATTTTAGACATAAAAGGTAGATTTGAAATGGGTCTATAATTTGCTAGATTATGATGATCTAATTGTGGTTTCTTAATGAGAGGTTTTATAACTGCCAGTTTAAATGTTCTTGGAACATGACCTAAAGATAAAGACGAGTTAATAATATTGAGGAGAGGCTCTTCCACTACAGGTAACACTTCCTTCAGTAGTTTAGTTGGTATAGGATCTAATAAACATGTTGTTGTTTTAGATGAAGTGATAAGTTTATTTAACTCTTTTTGTTCTATAGTTGTAAAGCACTGTAATTGTTCTTGCGGGGGGGTAATTGAGGCTGAATTATAAGGTGCGATTGAGGATTGAACGTTTACAATTGTGGTTCTGATGTTTTCTATTTTCTCAGTGAAGAACTTCATGAAATCATTACTACTAAACTGTAACGGGATATTTTGTTCGGGTGATGTCTGTTTATTTGTTAGTCTAGCCACGGTGTTAAATAAAAACCTAGGATTGTTTTGGTTGTTTTCTATTAATTTGCGGAGGTGCTCAGCCCTGGCCGCTTTTAGGGCCTTTTTATAACGTGACATACTGTCTTTCCACGCGATTCTAAAGACCTCTAAATTAGTTTGTTTCCATTTACGCTCTAAATTACGGGTTTCTCTCTTTAGAACATGCGTAGTATTATTGTACCATGGTGCTTTAATTTTCTCTCTGACCTTTTTTAATTTAACGGGTGCAACAACATCCAATGTTCTAGAGAGAATGGTGCTCATAGTGCTAGTTAGTTCTTCTAGTTCATCTCTTTGTTTGGGTTCAGGCAGCAGCTGAGACAGATTAGATAAGCAATTTGAGAAATTATCTATGGTGGATGGAAGGATTGTTCTGCCTGGTCGATAACGCGGCGCCACATGACATATTACAGCAGTACGTAATATGCAAGTTACCAAGTAATGGTCAGTGACATCATCACTTTGTGGAATGATATCTAAATCGGTTGGATCGGTTCCATATGATATAATTAAATCGAGTGTGTGATTAAGACGATGAGTTGGTCCGGTGACGTTTTGCTTGACCCCAAAGGAATTTAATAAATCTATAAACGCAGCTCCTAACGCATCATTTGAATTATCTACGTGTATGTTAAAATCTCCAACAATTAATGCTTTATCTACATTGACCAATAGATCTGAGAGAAAATCTGCAAACTCTTTTAGGAAATCAGCGTAAGGCCCAGGCGGTCTATATACGGTAGCCAAAGCCAGAGATAATATGGATTTTTTTCTAACATCTAAGAGCGTAACATTTAGTACTTCAAACGAAATAAACTTATAACCCGTTTTCTGAGTAACATTGAGAATATCTCTATGGATTGTTGCAACACCTCCGCCACGACCAATCAGACGGGGTTCATGCTTATAGGAGTATCCTGCTGGAGTAGACTCATTTAGACCGAAATAATCATTTGGTTTAAGCCAAGTTTCAGTAAGGCAAAGTACATCGAAGCTATCATCTGTGACTATTTCATTTACAATAACTGCCTTAGGTGTGAGTGATCTAATGTTTAGAAGACCTAGCTTTAAAAATTGTTTTTGTTTACTAATAGCAACATTTTCTGTTTTAATAACAATTAGATTTTTCCTAGATCCTGCAGTAGAATTATTATTTGATCTCACTAAACGAGGAATAGACACAGTTTCTATGCAATGTACTACACTAGTATTTATATCATTTAAATTGGTGCAGGAGAGACTATGATTTGGACTTTTGGTTACTAGTCATTTAATGGTATTTAACATTTTGGAGATGTTATCCGACAGAAGATCCACTCCGAATCTGCTTGGGTGTAAGCCATCGGCACGGAAAAGCCTAGGACGCTCCCAAAACAGATTCCAATTATTTACAAAGAGCAGTTTCTGCTCATTGCACCATGACATTAACCATTCATTTAGCGCGAATAGTCTACTAAACTTTTCATGTCCTAGTCGGTACGTGGGAAGTGGTCCTGACACTATGATCGTTGTTTCAGGCGATGTGCTGCGTACCGTATCGATCAGATTCCTGAAGTCTTTCTTCAGAACCTCTGTCTGGCGCAGCCTGATGTCGTTCACTCCTGCGTGCAAGACCACAGTTCCGACACGCTCGTCATCGTTCAGAATCTCGGGTACGCGAGCAGCAATTTCAGAAACACGAGCACCAGGAAAGCAGTGACTATGCACCTTACTTTTACCTAACGTAGCGTGTACGTGCCCTAACCCTAACGATGGAATCGCCGATGATCACAGCATCGCGTTCGGTTTCGCGAAGTGGGGAGAAGCGGTTTTGTGTGGATAACTCGAAAACCGGGAGGGGCGGAGAGAGTCTTGGTCTAGACCTGACTCGCGTCTTCCGCTGCGGAACCATCCAAGCTTCGTGGTGGCGTGTTGGAGCCGGAGTGAACGAGACCATGGCTGATCGCGACCTCGGCGCTCGGGCTCGGGACCGATGCTGAGTAACGCACGGAGTAGACGAGGTCGGAGTCAGCGGGTTAGTAACGTTAATCACTGATTTGTGTGCATCGGCGCGTGATGTTTCAAGAGCTAACCGCCAGTCTATCAGCTCGGCTTGTCTCACTAAAAGGTCGTGGATCTGTTTCTCAACAGCTTCCAGCTCAGACTGCAACGCGTGCAGCTCAAATGTATCTTCACCTGCACCAAGAGGTAGACTACTTACATCTGATATATTCGCCATGTTTGTTGAGTGTGGAGAAGACGCGTTCAGCCGTGATCCACGGACGTAACCTATAAGAGTATGCAGCGTTGGATCACTAATAGGCTTGAGACGTGTCTGCTCAACAGTCCGCGTTGTAACTATGAAGTTTGAGCAGTAGTGCTTCTCAGTGAGGAAAAGTAGAAAATGTTCGTTGTAAGTGAGTTTAAAGGGAAAAATCAAGAATTATAAATCAAATCGATAGAGCTCCAAAGACAACAACGCGTTCAGACGCGACGCATGCGCATTCGAATTCCGCATTCGACGCATGCGCATTCAACATGAGTGAAGATCGCGTCCTTTTCAGGATGACGTTTCACTCGTGTGTTTCTTTATGCGATCGTTTCCTGTCCTCATTTGACGGCCACGTTCATTGTTTCACATGCCTAATCAGTGTGTGAGACTATGTTCGTGGGTGGTTCATGTTCTCTTAGGAGTGCATGACCACGTCGGCACGTTGTTCGTCTCCCCTTTTTAAAGGCTCGAGCCGCTCAGCGTGCCGTGTGCCGTCGAGCGCCGGTTGACAGCGCGGGTTGTCACGGCAACCCAGCGCGCGTCATTCGGCGCTCAAGATGCGCGGTCAAGATCAAGACTCGCGTGCCTCTATGAGGTGAGTCCCTTTGCTTATTTCCCGATCTAGTTTCTCTTCTGGTGCACCAGAGGAGGGCTACTTTGGTGAATAACATTGGTGATCTGAGGGTTACAGTGAGCACGAACCACTCACTCCTCTAAAAAAACATGCTGAGATTGTGTTCGTGGGTGGTTTGTGCTCTCTGCATGAGAGCATGACCACGTCGGCACGTTGTTCGTCCTGCCTGAGGGCTTGAACGCTCAGCGTGCATCGAGGCGATGGCCACGTTCACCGTCTTGCATGCCTGGTTGACGGCCATGATCGCTGTTTCACATGCCTAATCAGTGTGTTGAGACTGCGTTCATGGGTGGTTCATGTTCTCTCATGAGTGCATGACCACATCGGCACGTTGTTCGTCTCCCCTTTCTCGTAAAGGCTTGAGCCGCTCAGCGTGCCGTGTGCCGTCGAGGCTTTGAATGGGATTTTGGTCCTTCTCATGAGGGACCAAGCATTTCATTCGGGGCCACAGGGGAGGACAGATGTCGATCGCTACATCGGAGAGAGGGCTGTTATACTCTGAAAATGATGCTGAGTTCCTACTGTAATGGTGTGTTCTCGTGCTGAAGATTCAGTCTTGACAGCCACACTTCCTGGGTCTAAAGTGCCTGGATGCGTGTGAAAAATTTTGGCAGTATGGAAGCATTTTGGTGCCAATATGGCAAGTCAAACATGCCTAAATCTGCAGAAGTTTTTCCTCTCTCACTACCCCTGCACATTCAGTGCACGTGGGTAGTTCTGATTCGGGATGGAGCTGTGCTTAGTGACTGACCTTGATTAGTCACAGCGCTGGCCCTCGGTCAGACGATGTCCACACTGGTGGTCCAGAAGCGCCTCAAAACCAGCCCGCTCGGAGTTTGTTTCCCCCCAGCAAAGGGAAGGGAAACGACCCTGAGAGGAGTGACCTGGAGTATGTGATGTCTGCTCTTCGGGAGTGCGTGTCATCACCACTCCTTCCCCCGGGGGAGGGCCGGGTGGAGAATTTCACTTCTGTTCCGCCGCTGGTCATCCAGTCAGCGGTACCCAAAGTTTGAGCAGTCCACTTCCTCTGAGTCACTCATGGGCCCCAGTGCTCAGATGACAGTGAGGGCTACGGCCTTATCACTCTCGTCTCTCGCTGGGTGAGGAGGTGGAAACCAGGACTCGATGCCCCCGGGCCTCGCTCCTCGTTTCCCCTCACGGTCGAGTCTGGCAGACCAGTAAGACCAGTCTCCTCCGTCCGAGAGGGTCAGAATGGCAGTGCGCGCTGCCCACGAACGGCGCCACTCCCGTTCCCCTCTCCCCAGCTCGCGGTTAGCAGTGACGCAGCCTCGCTCCTGTCTGCAGCTGGGCCCGGAGGCGCAGAGACCAGGTCACGAGGAGTCAGGGCCTCGTTCCTCGTCTCTCCCCCTCCCCTCGCCACCGGGCAGCCCGCAGCAGAATGCCCACGGGCCTTCTCTGCCGTCTGCCCACAGGTGGAAGCAGGTTGGTGTCAAGTTAAAACGCCCAGACCCCGCTCTCGGTCGCTACAATGCCACCAGAGCTGGGTCCCTGTCTTCCACCTCGCTGCCCCTCCGCGGGTACGCCGGTGGTTCGGGTGGGTTTGTTGAGACGGTATCTGGAAGCCTGGCTAGCGCTTCCGGGTCCGTCCCGATGGTTCATCCGCACCATTCGGTTCGGCTATGCAATTCAGTTTGCACGCTGGCCTCCCAAGTTCAGGGGCGTCCACTTCACCCGTCTGAGGTCAGTGGGTGCCCCTGTCTTGTGGGAAGAGATCGATGTCCTGCTGGTGAAGGACGCGATCGAGCCGGTCCCTCCTGCCGAGATGAGGTTTGGGCTTTACAGCCCCTACTTCATTGTACCCAAGAAAGGCGGTGGGTTACAGCCAATCCTGGACCTGCGAGTTTTGATTCGGGGCTTGCACAAACTCCCGTTCAAAATGCTCACGTAGAAGCGCATTTTCGAATGCATCCGTCCCTAGGATTGGTTTGCAGCGATCGACCTGAAGGACGCGTACTTTCACATCTCGATTCTTCCTCGACACAGACCATTTCTACGGTTTGCTTTTGAGGGTCGAGCGTGTCAGTAAAAAGTCCTACCCTTCCGGGTGGCCTTGTCGCCCAGTGTCTTCACGAAAGTCACGGAGGTGGCCATTGTTCCCATGAGAGAACAAGGCGTTCGCATTCTCAACTATCTTGACGACTGGCTCATTCTAGCTCACTCGCGAGGTGTTGTGCGATCACAGGGACATGGTGCTTCGGCACCTCAGCCGGTTGGGGCTTCAGGTCAGCTGGGATAAGAGCAAACTCTGCCCCGTGCAGAGGATCTCTTATCTCGGTATGGAACTGGACTCGGTCGCCTGGACTGCGCGCCTCACGGAGGAACGCGTCCAGTCAGTGCTCACCTGCCTCAGGTTCCTTTGAGGCAGGACAGCGGTTCCACTGAAACAATTTCAGAGGCTCCTGGGGCATATGGCAGCCGCAGCCGCAGTAACGCCGCTCGGCCTGTTACATATGAGACCGCTTTAGCACTGGCTTCACGATCGAGTCCCGAGGTGGGCGTGGCAGAGCGGCACGTTCCGGGTCAAAGTGACCCCGCACTGTCGCCAAACCTTCTCCCCGTGGCTGGATCATGCGTTACTTTGTGCCGGGGTGCCCTTAGTCCAGGTTTCCAGGCATGCTGTGGTTTTCACAGATGCCTCCGCCATGGGGTGGGGGGCCACGTACAAAGGGCATGCAGTCTTGGGTCTGTGGACGGGGCCCCAGCTGCATTGGCACATCAACTGCCTAGAGTTGCAAGCAGTACACCTAGCCTTGTGTCACCTCAAGGGTTTTCTCAGACACAAGCATGTACTGGTCCGTACGGACAGCACTGCGACCGTTTCATACATCAACCATCAAGGTGGTCTACGCTCCCGTCGCATGTCGCATGTCCTCCTATGGAGTCAGAAGCATCTGAGGTCGCTTCATGCCGTTCATGTTCCAGGGGAGCTCAACCGTGTGACAGACGAGCTCTCACGGCTGCCTCCCCTGCCAGGAGAATGGTGACTCCATCCCCAGGCGGTCCAGCTGATTTGGAGTGTCTTCGGAATCGCACAGGTAGACCTGTTTGTCTCTCCAGACACGACCCATTGCCAGTGGTTTTACTCCCTGATCGAGGGGACCCTCGGCACGGATGCCCTGTCTCACAGCTGGACCCGGGACCTACGAAAGTATGCGTTTTCCCCAGTGAGCCTTCTTGCACAGACCCTGTGCAAGGTCAGGGAGGACGAGGAGCAGGTCCTTCTAGTGGCGCCGTATTGGCCCACCAGGACTTGGTTCACGGAACTCATGCTCCTCGCGACAGCTCCTCCTTGGCCGATTACTCTGAGGACGGACCTCCTTTCTCAGAGATGGAGCACTCTATGGCACCCGCGTCCAGACCTCTGGAAAACTCCATGTCTGGTCCCTGGACGGGGAGTATATAAAAATATACATATTTAAAACTTTATAAACTAAAATAACTGGCTTCCGGTGGCGGTCGGTGCACGTTCAGGGCACGCTTTCCCAGTGTTATCCAAAATCCACTGTGCGGGTGGAACAGCAGTGTGATTCCCTAGCTAGCTCCCGCAACTTATTACAAGAAACTGCTGCAGGGTAGCTTAGCTGGGCGCTGGAAGGGGCCAGCACCATGGCGTTTTATTAGGGATCCCAATTCATCAGGGAACTCCCCCGATGACACGTCGGAGTTCCCAGGACGAAAGGGAACGTCTCGGTTACGTATGTAACCCTCGTTCCCTGAGTTGAGGGAATGGAGACGTGTCGTCCCTTCGCCATGTGCTGTACCTTCGCGGAGGACTGGACACCGTTCGGCTCCTCAGCGAAAAGCACTATGCATGCGTTGCTTCCGCCTTTTATACCCATGCTGGTAGGCGGGCTGCGGAATGCAAATCCTGCATGCCAAAATTCATTGGCTCGTTTTAATTCACTCGTAGGCAATTGGTCTCCCTAGCGTGATCCCAATTCGTCAGGGAACTCCCCCGACGACACGTCTACGTTCCCTGAACTCAGGGAACGAGGGTTACATGCGCAACCGAGACGTTTTCAGAAATTTATTACACACATGCGTTAAAGGTTTAATAACACAACCAATAATACTTTTGACCATAACATGTCAATACCATTCCAGTCTGTGGACTTTTTACTCCTAAATGTTTCAACAATCTCAATAATTTCTTTTTCATCAGTTCCCTTAACAAACATAGATTCACTAATGTTTATATTCTTACTTAGCGCATCATTTAAACTGCCAGTCTTTGCAAGCTCTTCAGCTAAACCTGGACCAACTCCAAAAAAAAAAAAAATAAATTAAATTAATTTGCAGCTAAGGTCATATCCTTAACCTCTGTATTGCTTTTAGTCAGAAAATAGTTAGAATCTCCTGTTTTGCCTTTTTTATTCTTGATCATTTCATTCAGCACCCTCCAGGTGTTCTGTTGTCCTCCAGTAATTTACTTTAACAGTTCTTTTTATTGCTTCTCATTATTCTGATCAGTTTGTTTTTGTATGTCTTATATTTGTTTTCTGCTTCATTTGTCCTCTTCTTTAAGAACTCTTTATATAATACATTCTTCTTCATACATGCATTTAATATTCCGTTAATTATCCACGGTTTTTCCATTGGATTTCTGTTTTACTTCTTTCTTTACCAGAGGACAGTGTTTTTCATAAAGTGATGTTACAACAGCCAAAAATGAATCATAGGCTTCATTCACGTTTTCTACATACACTTTTGCCCCAGTCTTGTTTCATTCAATACTCTTTGAATGTATTAATGTTTTCTTGGGTTCTATATCTAGTCATTGTGTATATTTTGCTGTTCTTCCTGGTCTTAGTGTAGCTGTGTATGTTTGCAAAAACCGGCAGATGATCACTGACGTCCTTTATTATTAGTCCACTTTCAACTTTATGTTCAATAACATTGGTAAATATATTATCAATTAGTATAGCACTATTTGTTGTAATTCTGGTTGGTCGAATGATTGAGGGATATAAACCGGGACAATACTGTACATCATATTAATGAACTCTGTAGTTTTGTTGTGCTCTTGTGGGTTGAGCAAGTCAATATTGAAATCTCATCAGATTTTTTGTTTTTGTTTGTTTTTTGTTTTGTTATTGCTATTACTGAATATTTCTGCAATTTTTTCCGTAAAACGTCAATATTTGATCCTGGTTTCCTATACATGATGCTAACTAGAATATTTTTAGATTTTCCATTTCAATTTGTACGGTGATGCATTCCATGATTGTATCTAGGACAAAATAAATTTTATTAACTATTTTATATTGATATATTTTATCAATATATAATGCAATTGCAATACAATGCAATACAATTTCATTTTCAATATCTTGTGGTTTATGTTCGGTATATTTGAAGGTTTCCAAGTTCAGTTATTCATGTGAAACAGATGAGTTTCTGTCCAAGTTTGTCATGGTCATTGCGTTTGATGAGATCAGTTCAGTTTGTATTCAGTTACCTTATGTAGGCCTATGTTGCTATTTATTCATTCCTTCTTCAAACTTATCCAGCTCGGTGATATCCCTGATGAGGAGCACTTTTGCTGCCTCAGGTATCGACCCATGTAATTTGATAAATATTTTACAATTTCTTACCCATGTTGCCTGGATCTTGTTTTGATTTCTGAGTATGCAAGCTTTTCTAGCTATGTCAGCGTTTTTCTTGGTGAGGTGTTCATTGGTGTAAACTTCTGTCCCTTTTAATTTCCTTCGCTTTCTGAGGAATGCTGACTTTTTCTTTCTGTTTGTGAACCGGATTATTATCAATGGAGTGGCCTTTTTTTTTTTTTTTTTTTGCTTGGCAGAGTATGACAAGCCTCAATGTCACCGCTGTCAACATAACACAGCCTTTGCTGTCCAGAAAGCAAATCACCTGTTGTTCCAGCGACTCCTTCTCCTCCTCGGAAGCTTCACTCACTCCGGCAGCGTTGTGCCCAGTGTCCGCAGCCACCCTGGCACAGTTCCGGTGTTTGGTTCTTTATAACCACATCGTTAACTCTGGAATATTGCTTGAGGTCTCCTTATTGCAACTCGAGTCTCCAGAAAAGCGATCTTTCGGTCCTTCTCCAAGCCTTGCCTCTTGCTGATCGATTGGATTGCGCTTGCTGATCGATTGCTCGTCTGCCTTGTTGCTCCTGCTGCTGCGTTGGTTTGCGTCTGTAAGCTTTGCATATTTTTTTGTTTTGAATCAGTATTTACTATCATTCCTTGTTGTTTATACTGCTAAATATTACTTAATCAACATCACACTGTGACGTGATAACTAAGAAAACTAAGTGAAGACTCAAGTGCAGAAAGAATGGTTTATTAACAAAAGAACAAAGTAAAACAAACACCCACGAGGGGTAAAACCATATATAAACAACACAACAACTACAAAATGAACATACCACTGGGTCACAGGAGAACAGGAGACGTAAACAATACAACGATCCGACAAAGACTGCAAACACAAAGGAGCTTATGAAAGGGACAAATCAGGCAGATAATGAGGGAACAACAGGTGGGACAAATGAAACCAATAATGAGATAACAAGGAGGGTGGGGTCAAAACAGAGACAGGAACACAAACACCACATGTGCTACACGAGACAGGACAGGCATGTGACATTACCCCCTCCTTAAGGAGCGGCTACCAGACGCTCCACTAGGGATGGGAGGGACGGACCAGGGAGGGACGGGAGGGACGGACCAGGGCGGGACGGGAGGGACGGACCAGGGTGGAACAGGGGGAACAGGAAGGACAGACCAGGATGGGGCAGGGGAAATGGACAGTTCGGGAGGCCAGGGCGGACCACAGAGTTCGGGAGGCCAGGGCAGAAATGTCAGTCCATCTGGCGGCCAGGGTGGAGACTTTCCCTCGGGCGGCCAGGGCGGAGACGACCCTTCAGGCGGCCACGGCGGAGACTCACCCTCGGGCGGCCAGGGCGGAGAAGATCGTGCAGGCAGCCAGGGTGGAGACGACCCCTCGGGCGGCCATGGCGGAGACGACCCCTCGGGCGGCCATGGCGGAGACGACCCCTCGGGCGGCCATGGCAGAGACGACCCCCCGGGCGGCCAGGGCGGAGACGACCCCTCGGGCGGCCATGGCGGAGACGACTCCTCGGGCGGCCAAGGAACAGGCACCACCGGCTCAGGAACAGGCACCACCGGCTCAGGAACAGACACCACCGGCTCAGGAACAGACACCACCGGCTCAGGAACAGACACCACCGGCTCAGGAACAGACACCACCGGCTCAGGAACAGACACCACCGGCTCAGGAACAGACACCACCGGCTCAGGAACAGACAACACCGGCTCAGACAACACCGGCTCAGGAACAGATACCACCGGCTCAGACACCACCGGCTCAGGAACAGATACCACCGGCTCAGGAACAGACACCACCGGCTCAGGAACAGACACCACCGGCTCGGTGGCGGCCATCTTGCCCGAAGACACAGGCGCGGCGGCCATCTTGTCCGAAGACACAGGCTCGGCAGGCATGACGTAAACAGGCTCGGCGGCAACCATCTTGTCCGCAGACACTGGATCTGGCTTGGCAGCGGCCATCTGGTCCGAAGACACAGGCTCGGCAGACGTGATGTGAACAGTCTCTGGATCGGTAGACGTGACGTGAACAGTCTCTGGATCGGCAGACGTGACGTGAACAGTCTCTGGATCGGCAGACGTGACGTGAACAGTCTCTGGATCGGCAGACGTGACGTGAACAGTCTCTGGATCGGCAGACGTGACGTGAACAGTCTCTGGATCGGCAGACATGACCGGTCGCTGGGGTGGCGCCGGCAGGACAAGAAGCTTGGACGGGGCCGGCAGGGCGAGCAGCTTGGGCGGGGCCGGCAGAGCAGGACACCTGGGCGGCGCGGGCAGAGCATGACGCCTGGGCGGCGCGGGCAGAGCAGGACGCCTGGGCGGCGCGGGCAGAGCAGGACGCCTGGGCGGCGCGGGCAGAGCAGGATGCCTGGGCGGTGCATCAGTGACGGCAGTCACCTCCGGGATGGTCTCCGTGTTAGGAGCCACCGGACAATCAGCTGAAGAGGCCCTTTTCCTCCTCCGTCCCCGGACCACCGGAGTCGAGACCACCGAACCCGGGACCACCGGAACTGAAACCACCGGAACTGGGACCACCGGAACTGGGACCACTGGAACTGGGACCACCGGACTCGGGACCACCGGACTCGGGACCACCGGACTCGGGACCACTGGACCCGGGACCACCGGAACTGGGACCACCGGAACTGAGGCCACCGGAACTGGGACCACCGGAACAGTCACGGAGGGAGTCTTCCTTCTCATCCTCCGTTTCGGGACCACCGGAACTGGGACCACCGGAACTGGGACCACCGGAACTGGGACCACCGGACTCGGGACCACCGGAACTGGGACCCTCTTCCTGGACTCTCGCTCCTGAAAGCGAGCGAGACCCTCCACCATAGCCACAAAAGTACTCCTGTCATATGCCCTTCTGAGCACCCAATCCATGGGCTCGTCAAGGGCGTAAAAGAAAAGGTCCTTGAGAGGCTCTTCATTTAGTCCTAGTCCCTCCGCTGCACTAAGGAATTCGACCGCGAACTTCCTCAGGTCAGCTCTTTGCTGGCGGAGCGAAATCAGCGACTGAACACAAAGAATGCATTCGTACTGAGGGCACGAGACAGGGGGAACTAGTGGGTGACGGGAATTCTTTCGCTGAGTCTTTGACATGGTCGGATCGTTCTGTGACGTGATAACTAAGAAAACTAAGTGAAGACTCAAGTGCAGAAAGAATGGTTTATTAACAAAAGAACAAAGTAAAACAAACACCCACGAGGGGTAAAACCATATATAAACAACACAACAACTACAAAATGAACATACCACTGGGTCACAGGAGAACAGGAGACGTAAACAATACAACGATCCGACAAAGACTGCAAACACAAAGGAGCTTATGAAAGGGACAAATCAGGCAGATAATGAGGGAACAACAGGTGGGACAAATGAAACCAATAATGAGATAACAAGGAGGGTGGGGTCAAAACAGAGACAGGAACACAAACACCACATGTGCTACACGAGACAGGACAGGCATGTGACATTACCCCCTCCTTAAGGAGCGGCTACCAGACGCTCCACTAGGGATGGGAGGGACGGACCAGGGAGGGACGGGAGGGACGGACCAGGGCGGGACGGGAGGGACGGACCAGGGTGGAACAGGGGGAACAGGAAGGACAGACCAGGATGGGGCAGGGGAAATGGACAGTTCGGGAGGCCAGGGCGGACCACAGAGTTCGGGAGGCCAGGGCAGAAATGTCAGTCCATCTGGCGGCCAGGGTGGAGACTTTCCCTCGGGCGGCCAGGGCGGAGACGACCCTTCAGGCGGCCACGGCGGAGACTCACCCTCGGGCGGCCAGGGCGGAGAAGATCGTGCAGGCAGCCAGGGTGGAGACGACCCCTCGGGCGGCCATGGCGGAGACGACCCCTCGGGCGGCCATGGCGGAGACGACCCCTCGGGCGGCCATGGCAGAGACGACCCCCCGGGCGGCCAGGGCGGAGACGACCCCTCGGGCGGCCATGGCGGAGACGACTCCTCGGGCGGCCAAGGAACAGGCACCACCGGCTCAGGAACAGGCACCACCGGCTCAGGAACAGACACCACCGGCTCAGGAACAGACACCACCGGCTCAGGAACAGACACCACCGGCTCAGGAACAGACACCACCGGCTCAGGAACAGACACCACCGGCTCAGGAACAGACACCACCGGCTCAGGAACAGACACCACCGGCTCAGGAACAGACAACACCGGCTCAGACAACACCGGCTCAGGAACAGATACCACCGGCTCAGACACCACCGGCTCAGGAACAGATACCACCGGCTCAGGAACAGACACCACCGGCTCAGGAACAGACACCACCGGCTCGGTGGCGGCCATCTTGCCCGAAGACACAGGCGCGGCGGCCATCTTGTCCGAAGACACAGGCTCGGCAGGCATGACGTAAACAGGCTCGGCGGCAACCATCTTGTCCGCAGACACTGGATCTGGCTTGGCAGCGGCCATCTGGTCCGAAGACACAGGCTCGGCAGACGTGATGTGAACAGTCTCTGGATCGGTAGACGTGACGTGAACAGTCTCTGGATCGGCAGACGTGACGTGAACAGTCTCTGGATCGGCAGACGTGACGTGAACAGTCTCTGGATCGGCAGACGTGACGTGAACAGTCTCTGGATCGGCAGACGTGACGTGAACAGTCTCTGGATCGGCAGACGTGACGTGAACAGTCTCTGGATCGGCAGACATGACCGGTCGCTGGGGTGGCGCCGGCAGGACAAGAAGCTTGGACGGGGCCGGCAGGGCGAGCAGCTTGGGCGGGGCCGGCAGAGCAGGACACCTGGGCGGCGCGGGCAGAGCATGACGCCTGGGCGGCGCGGGCAGAGCAGGACGCCTGGGCGGCGCGGGCAGAGCAGGACGCCTGGGCGGCGCGGGCAGAGCAGGATGCCTGGGCGGTGCATCAGTGACGGCAGTCACCTCCGGGATGGTCTCCGTGTTAGGAGCCACCGGACAATCAGCTGAAGAGGCCCTTTTCCTCCTCCGTCCCCGGACCACCGGAGTCGAGACCACCGAACCCGGGACCACCGGAACTGAAACCACCGGAACTGGGACCACCGGAACTGGGACCACTGGAACTGGGACCACCGGACTCGGGACCACCGGACTCGGGACCACCGGACTCGGGACCACCGGACCCGGGACCACCGGAACTGGGACCACCGGAACTGAGGCCACCGGAACTGGGACCACCGGAACAGTCACGGAGGGAGTCTTCCTTCTCATCCTCCGTTTCGGGACCACCGGAACTGGGACCACCGGAACTGGGACCACCGGAACTGGGACCACCGGACTCGGGACCACCGGAACTGGGACCCTCTTCCTGGACTCTCGCTCCTGAAAGCGAGCGAGACCCTCCACCATAGCCACAAAAGTACTCCTGTCATATGCCCTTCTGAGCACCCAATCCATGGGCTCGTCAAGGGCGTAAAAGAAAAGGTCCTTGAGAGGCTCTTCATTTAGTCCTAGTCCCTCCGCTGCACTAAGGAATTCGACCGCGAACTTCCTCAGGTCAGCTCTTTGCTGGCGGAGCGAAATCAGCGACTGAACACAAAGAATGCATTCGTACTGAGGGCACGAGACAGGGGGAACTAGTGGGTGACGGGAATTCTTTCGCTGAGTCTTTGACATGGTCGGATCGTTCTGTGACGTGATAACTAAGAAAACTAAGTGAAGACTCAAGTGCAGAAAGAATGATTTATTAACAAAAGAACAAAGTAAAACAAACACCCACGAGGGGGAAAACCATATATAAACAACACAACAACTACAAAATGAACATACCACTGGGTCACAGGAGAACAGGAGACGTAAACAATACAACGATCTGACAAAGACTGCAAACACAAAGGAGCTTATGAAAGGGAAATCAGGCAGATAATGAGGGAACAACAGGTGGGACAAATTAAACCAATAATGAGATAACAAGGAGGGTGGGGTCAAAACAGAGACAGGAACACAAACACCACATGTGCTACACGAGACAGGGCAGGCATGTGACACACACATTAACCTGACATCGCTAACTTCAATCTAAATCGTTATTGCTAGCACAACACGATAGTAATTCGCTAGCCTGTTAGCGTGCCATCCATCCGCTCTTTATTTTTTAAATTTTTTTCATCAAACAACTTAGGTGAGTAGGATCAGTCAACAAACACAGTGAGTCATGTCATCTTCTCCTCTTATTGTTACTTGCACTTCATGCCACATGTTTAGCATAGCCTTCACCGTCAGCACAGGATTTACATGTGATAAATACAGGGAGATAGTCAAGCTGACGGGGAAGATTTCAGAATTAGAGACACGCATCCAAGCTTTAATCTAGGTTAATTGTAAGAGCGTAAGGGATTTAGATACTGCTTTGGATGCGACTAGCTTAGTGAACTCATTACATTGCTCGGTTCCGGCTGTAGTAGAGCCCGTGCAGCAGGGCAACTGGGTGACGGTGAAACGCTATAGTCGCGGGACAAAACACTGCTCTTCCGTTCCGATTACCATAACAAATCGATTTGCCCCGCTCAGTGAAACACCCAATGAGAATTCTGTTGATTGTGCCCTAGTTATTGGCGATTCTATTACATGGAACGTGAAAATAGAGACACCAGCCACCATAGTCACATGTTTGCCGGGAGCCAGAGCGTCTGACTTCAAAGCAAATTTAAAAGTGCTGGCTAATGCTAATCGTAAATTCTCTAAGATCATTATTCACGTCGGCACTAATGATGTTCGACTCCGCCAGTCGGAGATCACCAAAATTAATATTAAAGAGGTGTGTGAACTCGCAAGTACGATGTCAAGCACTGTAATTTGCTCTGGCCCCCTTCCTGTTCGCAGGAGTGATGAGATAGTTAGTAGATTGTGTTCACTGAATCGCTGGCTGTCTAAGTGGTGTCCGCTTAATAATATAGAATTCATAGACAATTGGAAAAGTTTTTGGGGCAGATCTGACCTGTTAAAAAGAGATGGTATTCATCCCTCCTGGGATGGTGCTGCTCTTCTCTCTAGTAATATGGCACATAGTCTTAGAGCTCAAACATGACAATCTGGGACTCAGGTCAGGAAGCAGACAGACTGGTTAACCGACCGTCTGCTAGCGGCCTCGCGTCACCAAGGTCAGATAAATCCCATCACATAGAGCCTCTTTCACCTAGCTATCATCATATAGAGACTGTGTCTGTTCCCCGAATTTGGAAATCCTAACCCTAACGTTTAAACCCATCTAAGGTTAAAAATTTAATTGATGTTCAACAAATAAAAAACAGCTATAATACAGATGAGCAAATGCTAAAGCTTGGGTTGCTGAATATTCTATCGCTTACTTCAAAAGCACTCATTGTTAATGATATGATTACAGACTATAATCTAGATGTGCTGTGTTTGACAGAAAACTGGCTAAAACAAAACGATTACATTACTTTAAATGAGTCCACCCCGCAAGATTACTGTTATAAACATGAACCTCGTCTGAAACGCAAAAGGGAGGTGTTGCTGTAATTTATAGAAATATTTTCAAAACCACTAAGAAATCAAGTTTTAAATATACTTCTTTTGAAGTGTTGGTGCTTAATGTAAAAATATATAGTGTAAATGATAAATCACAAATGAGATTTGTGCTGGCTACTGTATACAGGCCACCAGGGCACCATAAAGATTTTATCAAAGAATTTGCGGACTTTCTATCAGAATTAATATTGACTGCACATAAAATACTAATTGTTGGTGATTTTAATATACACATCGATAATGAAAAAGATGCATTGGGTTTGGCATTTAAAGACATTGTAAACTCAACTGGAGTTAGACAACACGTGTCAGGACCTACTCATTGTCGTAATCATACTCTAGATCTAATATTATCACATGGAATAGATGTTGATGCCGTTGAAATTCTGCAGCAGAGCGATGACATCTCAGATCATTATCTAGTCTCGTATAAATTACATTTACCCAAGGCTGCAAAGCTGACTCCATGTTTCAAATATGTTAGACCTATCACTTCTGCCACTAAAGATTGCTTTATTAATAATCTTCCTGATCAGTTTCATCATCTCAGCATCCCAGATAGCTTAGAAGAACTAGATATTGCAACAGAAACTTTTAACTCTCTCTTTTCCAGCACTTTAGACACAGTTCAATTCATTCGTTGCTATAGGAGAGGAAGAATTTACTAAACTCGTTAAATCATCTAAATCTACAACATGTATGTTAGACCCTATATCGACTAAGCTACTGAAAGAGATGCTTCCAGAGGTCATAGATCCTCTTCTTAATATCATGAATTCATCTTTGTCTCTAGGATACGTACCAAAAACTTTTAAGCTTGCTATGATAAAACTGCTTGTTAAAAAAACGCAACTTGATCGTACAGAATTAGTCAATTACAGGCCGATCTCGAATCTACCTTTTCTGTCAAAGATACTAGAAAAGGCAGTATCCTCACAACTATGTTCCTTTTTAGAAAGAAATGATATCTGCAAGGATTTCCATTCAGGCCATTTAGACTGTACCATAGTACTGAGACAGCTCTCATTAGAGTCACAAATGATTTGCTCTTATCATCCGATCGTGGTTGTATCTCGCTATTAGTGTTACTCGATCTTAGTGCTGCACTTGATACTATTGACCACAACATTCTTTTAAATAGACTCGAAAATTATGTTGGCATTAGTGGAATTGCATTAGTATGGTTTAAATCATACTTATCTGACCGTTATCAGTTTGTAGCAGTAAATGAAGAGATGTCTCATCGATCACAAGTTCAGTATGGCGTACCACAAGGCTCAGTACTAGGACTGCTGCTGTTCACTCTGTACATGCTACCCTTGGGAGATATCATTAGGAAGCATGGCATTAGTTTTCACTGTTATGGCGATGATACTCAGCTCTATATTTCTTCACACCCTGACGAAACTTACCAATTCACAAAATTAACGGAATGCATAGCTGATATAAAAAAAATGGATGACTAGTAATTTCCTACTACTTAATTCTGAAAAAACAGAGATTCTAATTATTAGACAAAGAACTTCCTCACGTATTGCAGATGGTCCAAAACGCAGCAGCTCGAGTTCTTACCAGAACCAGGAAGTATGACCATATTAGCCCAGTTATGTCAACACTGCATTGGCTCCCTATTAAACATCGTATAAATTTTAAAATATTGCTGATTACTTACAAAGCACTAAATGTCACGGTTTATGAATTCACTGTCTCTCTCTCGTCTAACGTGCTGTTGTGTGTGTGTGTGTGTGTGTGTGTGTGTGTGTGTGTGTGTGTCTGTGGGCGTGGTCACTGATCATCAGTGATCAGTAGCGCCAGCTGGATTCAATTGTTTGTCCCTTTATATGTTCAGTAACTGGTGTCTCATGTTGTCAGATCGTTGTGGTTTTCCCGGTGTGTTTCCTGTGCCTGTTCCTGTGTCTTTCGTTGTGGATTTGGATTCCCCGTGTCTTCGTCGTGTTCGTCTCCGGATTCTCTGCACCCTGCACTGGATCACCGAGCACCATCACGAGAGATTATTCACTGGATCTGAGCACCGTCATGAGGGATCATCATTGGACTAGAGCACCAGCACCTGTTGTCCACCGAGGTCCCTGCGTCACCATTCCATCCGGCGTTTGTGTCCGTCCGCCTGTCATGCTGTGTTGGCAGCCGTCTGTGTTATATGTTCTGACCAGTGTGCTGAGTACTAATAAAGAGCGTTATTGCATTTACATCCTGTTTCTGTCATCCGTTACACTAAATGGTTTAGCTCCCCAGTACTTGAGCGAGCTCTTAACGCATTATAGTCCTTCACGTCTATTGCGATCTCAAAATTCCGGCCAGTTGATAATACCTAGAATATCAAAATCGACTGCTGGCGGTAGATCCTTTTCCTATTTAGCACCAAAACTTTGGAACAGTCTTCCTAACATTGTCCGGGAAGAAGACACACTCTGTCAGTTCAAAGCTAGACTAAAAACACATCTTTTTGACCTAGCATACACATAACACATCATAGACTTCTATAATTCAATATTAGGCTGCATAGTTTAGGTCAGCTGGAACCGGGAACACTTCCCATAAATCCTGATGTACTTGTTACATCATGAGAAGAATGGCGGTCTACTCTAATATTAGTCTCTCTGTTTATCCCGAGGTTAGCTGCAGTCTGCCGGATCCAGGGCGTAGCCTAACCTGCGCCTGGACACACTCACACACACACACACACACACACACACACACACACACACACACACACACACACACACACACACACACACACACACACACACACACACACACACACACACACACACTCTCACTCTCACACACACACACACACACATACACACACACCAGATCTGATGAAGAACCTGCGCCTGGGCGCGACGACAACACAGTCCTGAAGTGTCACTAGTCTCTCCCCTGTGAAGGCCTTCTTCCCTTCTCTTTACCTCTGTACAGATAAAGCGTTGTCGGCATGTTTCCGGTTCGTGTAGCTACGCGGAAGTGATAGAAATTCTGTATTATACATTTTAAGGCCAGACAAGTAGTTTGTTGAGGGTTGGTTTGTAGGGAAGGACTACACGCCTGCACATATATATTCAAACACGCATACCTATAGACTGAACTCGTAATACGCATGTGCACGCCATCAGCGTTCTCACGGGTTTGCGTTTTTGAAGTTTGCGCAGAAAGAACTTAAGAGATTTCTTGATCTCCTCCATCTCATCTGGTAGGTTTGCATTTTTCTTAGGCGGCATATTCCAGTCGTTTCGCCCCGTCACTCAAATCATTAGTCAAATAAAAGTAATTCCCTTGGATTACTGTTTCTCACAGTAAATGCCTTTTGTTTTTGCAATATGCTGTATTTTATGATTGCTTGCAACAATAATTAAACAAATAAATGTACAAACACAGTTTCACCAAAGCACAGCGGCCCCCTCAGCAGTCAGCAAACAAGAAAAAAAAAGAGAAAAAGCACAAACTTATCAATTAAGACATTTTGGTGTGGTTAAACAGGTGTAATAGTCACAAATTCCTTGTGCCTTTTTCGGGACCCATCGGGCTTGGGTCGGGTAGCAGACCTCTACGGGATAATAATTTCCCTTTTACCCATACAGCAACATAAGCCGCTTTCCGACCGGAGGAACCTTTTCACAGTTCCTAGAACTATTTTCTAAAGTACCCGGATGTCGGCGTGTTCGCACCGCAGGAACTAGGAACGATTTTAGTTCTAGGAACTCCATTTGTAGGAACTAATTTAGGTCCTACTTCAGAGTAGGGTCTAAACCAGCACTATAGGAACTATCCGTGACGTTAGTGTACGCTGATTGACCGAACGCACGCGGAACACCAGCATCCGCCATTTTTAGAACAGCTAGAATGTAAACACACAGATTATAGCCTATATATTTACTCCATAAACTAACTATACAAACATGGAAAACAGTGATAGATGGGTCTCTAAACCTTTATGCTGAAGAGAAAATCCAACGCAACTTTGAGGGGACCAAGCCAAACATGATTATGTTTATCTGCCCAGCTAGCAACACTGGACATCAACCACACGGCATAGGCTAATAACCTTTTTTCATATACTGTCTACTTTCTATAACAGTTCTATCTAATAAGATATTAAACAGTACTGTTAGACAGATTGCTAACTAATAAACACAGAGAATGCGAGCATTGTTTGCTCTGGCGTTCTCAGCGCCGCCAAAATAAAGGTCCGTCGCGCCGTCAAAATAAAAGTCACCGTGCTTGCGTCACTCCCTTACCCCTCCTACCAGTTCCTATGGCCACTTGGCCAGTGCGAACGCAAACAGCAAAACCGAGTTTGGGGGAGAGTAGTTCTTAGAACTGTTTAGAAGTGGACAGATCCTAGAACTAAGTTCCTATAACTACTTGGTCGGAAAACGGCTATAGTGTCAGCCCAGATCCGGCCCACATCTGGTACGTGTGGAATCCATGTGTACCTAACCCTAACCCTAGGCCAGATCTGGGCTGACACTACAGTATGTTGCTGTCTGGGTATGCATCATGTGGGGTCGCGAAGCACCAATTTTTTCAAATGAGCTGCCCCAACTTTCTAATACTGCATGATGTTCGAAGCTTCAAACGTCACCAATCACATTATATTGTCATTTCGATACAAACATCGGTATAGTGTGTGATACAATAGTGCTTTGAAAACTGCGTTGAAGCATTGGAGCCCCGGTATCAACCATCCCATCACTAGCAAAAACTAAAAAAAGAAATCTGTTTTATAAGAACTGTTGAAAACTTTTTCTTCGTCGAAGCAAGAGACCAGGAGACGTTGGGGATCACGTTCAAACAAAGTTATTCTTTATTGAGGACTTCGCGTTGACGCGGCTGCAGTTCTTCCCAAATCAGTCTAACTAATGTAACTTTACATGGTTTCTTTATAGGCCTTTTGGTGGGCTGTCTTTAAAGGTGCTAAACATACACACAGCCTTAGAGGTAACCACTAAATCTAATCATCTAAAGACAATAGTTAACCAATTGCCCCCAACTGAGATAATGGTAACCCCCCCCCCAAAAGGTATACACAACAAATGGTCACGAGACCTTAGACTAGATAACATTCACACACAGTCCAACTCTTAGTTGGAAGATCAAAGGCTAACAAAACCCCTGACTATTACAATGTTTAGACAGCTGACTTAAAGCTAACTTCTGATCAGTAAATTGATGCCATCATGTTCACCTTGAATGCCCAATACAGTGTAATTCACCTTAGTTTTTCATGTGATGTTATGTAAGGAAGTAAGATCAGCAGATCTTAAACATATTCTTAAATTTGGATCCTTCAGAACACACACCTTGAATCCTCTGATCAAAGTGATATGGTGCTGTATACACAATACTTGTAATGGGATAAAAATGAAAGAATTACAGTACATGTTAATAACTTTGTGTATTGCTTCTACAAACATTCCATTACTAATAGGTTGTAGATTTAGATTTAATGTGAAACATACTGTATCAATGTATAAGCAGTTTCAATGTATAAGCACCAATGTATCGAGCCACCAGGCACTGTTGTTGTGCGAATGAGTGGCCGGATCACGTTAAGTTTTCTGTTAGAACGGTGTTGTGTAAGCGCCCCCTAAGTTAATAACTAATGAACTTTGCAACGGAAGTGAATCAATCAAAATTAACTTTAGCTGGACAATAACTTTATTCTAGAGCTGCTGTAAAGCCCAAACAATCTCTGTTACTGTAATTTCCTATTATCACTGTAAAGCTGCTTTGAAATAGTCCATATTGTTAAAAGTGCTGTATAAATGAAGGTGACTTGACTTGTATGTTCATTAATATTGAGTTGTTTTTAGACAATTTGATTTTGTTACAGACCTAGTAGCATAAATGAGGGTGTTTTGAAGTGTATTAGCAGCTGGTCTATGGCAATGTTCCACCATTCTTTACAAGTTTATCTTTTGTCTTTCTCTTTTTCTGCTTTCACACAGATTTTGGGAAATGTATGGTTTAAAAAAATGTTTGAACAATGGTATCATGCTAACTTGTTTTCTCTATATAGGTCAGATCTAATGGGGTGTAATTTGGTCTCTTGAAGTTCTGTCAAGAAACTTACAGGGTATGTCGCTTGTGACATTTGATTTTCACATCCAACTAACCATCCCTTTACAATGCATCATGTACCTTTTAAACGCCTGTGTTCCAAATATGCCTGGTGTCTTTAAAGTGCTTTAACAGTAAAATTACTTATTTAAATTGAACACTTTGTTCTAGTGAGGACATGATATAACCTTGGCTGGGAAAGGTACTGCATGTGTTATATCTTTTGGTGTTGTCTGAGTTATTTAGGGATATGAAAGGCAACTGACTCACTTGAGGTCAGATATCAGATAGAAATGGGTGCCCCAAATTTAGTGTATGGTGAAATTAGATCCTTTTATCAAAGTGCACACTAAAGAGCTTTATAGTTGGTGATCATAGGTGTATTGACTGCTTGTTAATGTCTGTTTGTTCATTTACATCTTTTGCAATCAGTATGGATTTATCCTTAGTAATTTGCTGTTTAAGTGCTTGTCTGTTACAGCAGTATTTCTCATCTGAAGTCTTCTGGAACAACATCCCAGAATGCACTTAAAATGGGGCATAAGCACTGATTTGAGATCCTCTGCCTGTCTTATGAAGCACTTTTTTTAAGCACACTTCACACAACATTTATGAAACGCATAGTCATGTTTTGTAAATGATTAGTTAATCATTAACTAATCAAATGTAAATGACTTATAACTGAATCGACAAAACATACATAAAATAATGAACATATCACTTATTAATCATTTATGAATGCATAGTCATGTTTCGTAAATTATTAGTTAATCATTTACTAATCACTTGTAAATGACTTGTAACGGAATTTACAAAACATACATAAAAATGTTAGTATATCACTTGCTAATCATTTATGAATGTTTTGTAAATGATTAGTTCATCATTAACTAACCACTTATACATGACTTACAACTGAATGTTATTATAAAGTGTTAGCCTTTTTTTTCTTTCAGGTCTCTGGCTGATCCAGAGTCCCAAAGATGACTTTATTCCAGCTGTAGCTGCACTCATCTTCAAACTAACTGACCTGGATTCAACCAGAGGACACCGCAAAACTGTCAATTCCTTCCACACCCCTAATTAAATTAGGATTAGAGAAACTGGTTTGGTTATCAATATTACTTTTAAATTTAAATATTGACTGTAATATAGTATGATATTAATTTGAAATATACTTCTGTGAAGTGACTTTGTTACAGTTCCCCCATCTGCTGTTCCCTCATACACTCCATACTCCATTCACACACACAGAGTCCAGTATATCACTCAGAACTACAATTCCCAGAATTCCTCCTGCTCATCACCTGCAATTACTCAGCCATCATCTGCACCTGCACCTGATCAGCACACTCATCACCACAGAATTTAAGCACACCTCAGTCACACACTTTGGCTGCGTTTGAAACCGCATACTTCTCTACTATATAGTAGGGGAAAAGCAGTAGGTGAGCGAAAAAGTATGTATGAATCCTTAGTATTCATAAAAGAGTAGGCGAGAACTACCTGGGTGACGTACTAATTCTTGCGAGATTCGGACGTGCGTATACTTACAGTGCGTTCGAATTTGCCTACTTACCTACTATATAGTAGGATAAAACAGTACGTGAAAGGAGTAGTATGTTCGAAACATCAGTATTCACAAAAGAGTAGGCAAGAAGTTCCCGGATGATCTACTGCTTCCGCCAAGATTTTCGAATGCTCAACCGATGGATACTTTTCTATCCCAGGAAGCCACGGGAGAGGACACGTCATAATTGAACATCGCGGAGATCAGCGACGTGGGTGCTTTCAAATGTGAGTAAACATGATTCCTTGTATTAAAATTGCATGTGTTGAACTACTGTAGAGTAAACTGTTGAATTGTTGAAGGTGTAAAGACATTAGACCATATAGTATAGTTGTGATTTTGCTGTAAAAACAAGTTTTATGTATATAAAATGTGTTTTTACAGCAAAATCACAACTATACTATACTATACTATACGGTCTAATGTCTTTACACCAATACTTTTAGAAGATTTTCCTGTCAGATGTAAATAGACATCTAAAATGAGCGATTTAAGATGTATATGGTTTATGTAAATCCACTTTGGAGACGTAAACGTGTGCTTACTGGAGCTCCCTTGATAGCAAAGATGCTCATTTTAAATGTATATTTACATCTGACAGGAAAATCTTCTAAAGGTATTGCAGATGAGCACATCACAACATGAAATAGACATCTGAGTGATGAATGTGTGCTATTATGTAAGATAATTCACTGTTGTCAACACTGCTTACATTAGATAAATGATCTGTAAGGAAGGTAAATAAACAAATCTATAAAGTAAACATAAGTTATATATTTTATTTGTACTGTTGATAAATTGCGGGACGTTTATGTTGAATAAAAAGTGAGTTAACACATCAGCAACAACCTCAACATATAAATGTAGTATTGAGCTCAAATCACAGAGGTAACGTGAATCTTGTCTGGATGTTACAGGGACAGATGAACAGATGTGTGTTTATCCGGTGGAGAATGGCTGAAGAAGGCTTTGAGTGAGTATACTACAGAAATTAATAACAAAATCTATTTAAATATTAAGTTGTAGTTAATTTTAATTATTGTAATTTCAAACAGAGCTATTACAATTTTCTGATTCTTGATTTCTGTGCATTTGCTGCAGATCTTTTGTGGTGGAGCAGGACCTGCAAGGAAAGATGATGGCTGCGTTTGTGGGGGGAAAAAAGGGTATTTTAGGGATCTTACTAAAATATAAAGTAAGATAATGTTGTTACTTTGTTACTTTTGTACTTCTAATACAATCAAATGACATTGTGCTGTTAAAATGACTGCTTTTGTATTGTTTGTGTATTTTTATAGGATCTGAAATCTCTGCAGACTGGTGTAAGCACTGAGGATGAGGAGCCCAGAGCTGAATCCTGGAAACGGTGCCATGGATGAGACCCTCCATCACTCCACCTGCCCTTATGAGACCCTCCATCACTCCACCTGCCCTTATGAGCCCCTCCATCACTCCACCTGCCCTTACGAGACCCTCCATCACTCCACCTGCCCTTACGAGACCCTCCATCACTCCACCTGCCCTTACGAGACCTTCCATCACTCCACCTGCCCTTACGAGACCCTCCATCACTCCATCTGTCCTTATGAGACCCTCCATCACTCTACTGGCCCTTATTGCCTCAGATTGTGAAGCACAGTGCAGCACGCAACAACCTCCGGCACGAAGGCACGGCTCATCTCTGGCGGTCAGCTGCTTCATCAGAATAAAGCCGCAGAATGGGAACCGCTGTGTTGAGATTGCAAATGGATGTGGGGTTCACCACCTATAAATACATGATTGTAGTTTGAATAAAGTTTAATGTGTTGTTGCCTTGTATATGCATTTGTTTATTGATAGTTACTTTTATTTGTTCTTTTACTAATTTATTCATGTTTCTTATTGTTGTCAGTAAATAAAATATAATTATTTAATTAATGCATTAATTCATTTCTTGACTGAACATTTTAATGTTTTCACTGCATTTACCTACAGTGTATTCATGCATAGCTATGTCATATGACAAAACAAATTACATTTTGCTTGTTTTATTAAATTATATAATTTTCAGTAAAACAAAGGTAATATAATTAAGTATTGGCCAGCATTTATCATTATTATTGTGTGTAAGTTTGGGGGTGGGCTAGCATTTGTCATTTGTCTCCAACATTTGTCTCCAAAGGCGAGATTTTCGAGCAGCTGCCCGTCTCCTTTGTGCAAACATTACAAACGCTTTGGAAAACCATTCTAGGTAGGGCTGTCGAGTTACTGATGTTGAGGTGTTAGTGCACCTGTCACTTTTTTTATTGCCAAACTTAGTTACATACAAGTTCAGGTAAATATATCATGGTTGTATATTTAACAATGAACAATCATAATGATAAAAAAATACAATAACAAATATAATTGGTTTGCATAAATCATAATATGAGATTTTATACACAGGAAAAAAGAACAATGACAAGGTTAAATATCTTTAAATAATTCATGATAATACATAAAAACTTTTGTTTGTGTGTGTGTGTGTGTGTGTGTGTGTGTGTGTGTTATTTGTTATTTATAAGGCTGAGGGATGAAATGAGAAGTAAATTTAACAAGAAAAAGAGGGAAACAGGAGATTTAAGCCACTTTTGCTTGTGGGTGAAAAATTGTGGATAAAATAAAGAAATGAACATATTCAAGAGATGATGATTTTGGGTTTTCGTAATAAAAATAATATCGTTAAAGGGATACTTCACCTCTGGAAAGATGAATGTGTATTTAAAATGGGTCATTTATGTAGAAGAAATGTGAAATTATTTTTGAAACTGGAGCTTTCTAGACTGAGAAAAGATATGTGGTTAAAGACAACAACTCCCAGTATGCACTTGCTTTGCAGCCCTAGGAGGCCACTCCCAAGCCACGCCTACCGGTAAGAGAGCGCAGTTAAACAACTAGGCTAGGCTACTAGTGAGTCTCCGTGACGAGTCTGCCCAGGATTTTGAGATCGCCCAAAATGTCCGGGATTTGTCTTTTGCGTTCTACAGTCGCCATTCATTATGTTTACTGTGGCGAGCAGGACGAGGCTGAGGGGCGTGGGAGAACGGCGCGAGGCCAGTGGCGTGATTACTGATGAGCGACACCGAGACGCACTGGTCTCGTATCTCTCACAGAGGAGTGGGAATTTTCTTAGCAATGTTACAACCAGGGCCTGAAGTTAACTTTTTTGACCACCAGCCACGGTGGTGGGTGGATTTAAAAATCCACCCGCCACAGTGACTTTTTACCAGCCAGTTTTTTTGTTTTTTTGTTTTTTGGCCTCATAAAAGGTGAAAAAAAGGAATTGCACAAACATTTGTTCTTTGACTTGTAAGAATACACATTTAAGTGCTGTCAAGTTATTAACGAGATCCATACAAGTATTAACTCTTAGAATACAGATATAGACCTAGTGCAGCTCGTATGTAAACGAATCACACGTGGCTGTGTTGATCGCTGGGCAGCTGTTAGTTACAGCATTCAGGGACCGTTAAGCAGAACTAAATTAATATTGTTATTACTGGTAAAGTTACAGGGTAGGCTACCGGACATTTTCTCACCGGTCCCAACTCCCAACATCTGTGCAACTGTCATTGTACTGTAGCCTATGTCAGCGTTGCATTATCTCATCTCATCTCACCAACAGTTTAATACTTTACTCACACATTCAAACGTAGTCAGAGAAGGGCCTCATCTTTCTCTCTCCGATCACATATACGTTCCGAAACACTCAAACTGCGCTGCTTTCACAGATGCTCCAGTAATGTGCCGCCACATTTTTAGCTAAAATCCAATGAAATGGCTGACTTCGTTTAAATGTCAAAGAACAACAGTTGCAAAAAAAAAAAAAACGCGAAGACCCGGGCCCTTTAGTTACTGTTGCTATGTCCGACGACAAGCTACACCGCGCGCGCTCACGCCAAACCATGATCTCATGCAATGAAAAACACATCGCGCAGCAGAGACACACAACACGCTGACAGACAAGACAGTCCACAGGTTACTTTTGATATTAAACAAAGTCTCAACGTTAAAATTTGGTCATTTTTAAAGAAATTTAGACAATACCGTTTTGTGGCTCTGTAATGTGTCTTGACAGATCTCTGTGGTGCCTCAGTTAAAGCTGCTCGTGAACTGATCGTCTCTTCCTTCTAGTTAATTTATTATAGCATCAAATAAACATGAATGAACATAAGAAGGAATGTAGTTTTAACTGCGGAAAGATGTCAGTAGCCTAGGTCTACTCTACACTCCGTTTTTTCAAGTTCAAATCATCCAACGTTGAACTCTCCTGACCGCTTAGTCGGACAAAAAAAGGCGGATTCGGCGGATTATGATTGGCCAGATCGCCGTCAATCAAACTCCCCGCGAAGGGTCGATTCTCATTGGCTACCTGCCAATGTGGCAGGTAGATTGACAGTGTTACCCGCCAATTGCAGAATTCACCCGCATTTGGCGTGTGGTCGGGTGTTAACCCTCTGGAGTCTGAGCTGTTTTCTGGCCCTGGAGGTGTTCTGACATGCTCTGACATTTGTGCTTTTTTCAGTTATTTATAAACATGTTAATGGCAAAGGTGTAAATTCACTCTATATAGCACAAACAGGGCTACCAAAATATCTGATCAACATGCATGTATATGTTTGAATTTTTAAGAGAATAATGTTTATGCGTGGTTATTGGAAAAAATAAAAATGAAAGTTGCAGTAATAAGGCCACAAAACACATACTAAATATGTAGCAATGAGACTTTTGACTAATGGATGTCCTCGCCTATAGTTTTTTCTTCAAAATTATGTGAAAATAGTCTTGCTTTATCGTTCACATAAAACCATACATTGATTTGAATTGATGTAAAACAGGTTTTGCTTGGAAAGCCAATATGCGAGGGGGGCGTGAACGAGGAGTGGTTTACACCTGAGAAATACATTGTCCCACCCACTCTGCATAATGATGAGCCATTCACTCAGGTGTGAAACTGACTGAGCCACAATGCAAGGACAAAAGATATATTTAGAAGAAGACTTATATTGACCATTTAAGATTTTGCTTACATCTATCTTGTAAATATGTTTTGTTATTTTATTAAAAAGGTTACAACAACAATAATTACAATTTCAACAATATTTCAAGTGTACTCTTTCTTTGTAAAAAAAAAAAAAGATTATAGGCCTACATTTTATCTATGTATTCATTACTTTGAATATAGCTTCTGGCAAAGATGAAGTTGACATAGGCTATTGACTCGCGATCTTCGCAGTAGGCTAGTGAACGCACTGGAGAAATGCACATAGATATTAGGCTACATAGTTTTTTTGTTTTGGATGGTTTTGTTTAGAACCAGCTTTCTGTAAATATATTTCACATTTTTTTAGACATGTGAGGCGAGTACGGTCTGGTTCATGATGATCTCCAGTTCAGACCTTATGTTGTGATTGCTAGCTAGCCTATATTTATTTTAAATCCAGGAAATTTGTTAATGAAAAAAATATTAAAATTAAGATACAATTGATACAAAACGAAATTCGTTTTAAAGAAAGGATTTGTACTTTCTGTTTTGAGGTCTCTGTGAATGTTTGAAAGTCTTTTAGTGCTTAGAGCGCTCGCGTCCATAATGGAGAACTGTCACGTAATATTGTTTTTTTTTCTCATAAATGCGAACACGAAAAATAAAAGACAAAAGACTTTTAAGTAAAACTTACTCCGAAATTGTGTCCTCGGCGGAATTCGCTCTTCAATATGCTGCCGTTCGTCGTCTGAGTTACAATCTTCCTCTGAGGAAACAACCCGGTATCATGCATTCTTCCTCGCTGTCCAGAATCATCTGAATGGCGTCTTCATTACCGGAGAAGCGTGCCATACTCAAAACGCGATGAACTATCAGTAAGTCTGATAGAAACTGTGTTTTTATGGCATTGATCGGGGGGCGTATGCGATGCATACTAGATCACCTAAACTATTTACATGTGAATCGCGCCGGGGGCGGGGCGGCCGCAGCTGATTATAAAGATAATGAGGCAGAAGGAAAAACGGTACCTCTCCTTGCTTTCAAACGGATTACATGAGTTGAAAACATTTGTTTTTTATATAAATTACTTCATTTAAAAGAAGAGATTTCAAGCTTCATAAAGACATAACTCACGTGTCTGTGTGAGAAGTATTCGATGAGTTATGATTCATTTTCGGACGTGTTTCAGAATGGACTACACGGACAGAGAGAAGGCAGAACTCGCTTCGTGTTTATTTTTCTTTATTTAGAAAAAAGCACCACACTTTGTTTTTATTGTGAGTATACACAAAAATAATACACATTTAACAGAATCGATTGATGTATGAAACTCCAATGGAAAATCAAAGTCAACAAAGAATTTATGAGTTTCTTTTACACTGATAAAAAAAAAGCGAGCTGGTATCGCCGGCGATACCGTCGACCTCTGGGGGTTAATTTCAGGCCCTGGTTACAACGCACATCAACCGATCACTTGTTTAGCGTTCATGTAAACACTACATTCAGATTCACTAATCGGAATGAATTCAGTTAGATTGAAACAAAAGGGGTGCATGTAAACAATGAATGGCGACTGCAGAAAGCAAAAGCCGAATCCCGGACATTTTGGTCGATCTCGACGGCCGGACATGTCCGGGAAAAAGAGGATGGTAACCCCCACTACTCAGCTTTCTCCACAGAACCTGATAGGTTAGCTTCCAAAGAAAGATGGCTGACACTATTTGTACATTCTGTGAGTGAGATCCAACCCACTATGGGCGGGTTGAACATGTGGGACAGCCCTTACTACTGGCTGTAGTCTTTAGCCTCTGGCCAAAAAATCCTCCGATGACGCAAAATGACGATTTTTACGTCATTGGAGGATTTTTTCCAGACAAAAAATACATAAATCTCTCGTCTCAGGGGGTATGAGGGTGGAAAGCATGGTAATTCGAAAATACTACAGGTTTTCTACTAATACAAAGCTTAATGCTAAATCCTGAAGTTTCCCTTTAAGGATAAAACTGGGACAAATTAGTAGGGTTTAAAATATAAGAACTTAAATCAACCCTAAATGTATTCACAAAATAAATGAGCAGCTGTTTCTTCAACAAGACACAAAATTAGCCAATTTCATCAATATCAAGATATTTACAGATAGATGAATTAAACCTGTCGCTCATATCTTTTAAGTTGTTGCACTTGTGATAACGTTGTAGGTCACATGAAAACGTCAACATGGCGGATGATGTACGGCTCGCATTCATACTTAACGAGATCTGGCTATAAAGTACCTACTCTTTTAGCGCTCGTTAAGTAAGTACTTATTGAAATTAAGTACTTATTGAAATTAAGTACCTACTCAGTGAGTATGCGGTTTCGAACGCAGCCTTTGTCTGGTCTAAGACTTGTCTTGGACTGTGAATTACTTATCTTTCTATAACCTGAGTTATTTATCCTCTGAGATTTCTCCAAGATGCTGTCACCTTGTTTCCTCATCTGTTCTCTACCTCCAATTTTCCACAATCCCTTTAAGACAAAGACATTGTTTATTCATTCACTATCACGGCAACAAAAAGGTGTGTGTGTGTGTGGATATACTTACCATTTGAAGTCATACCCTCTATATTCACCTGCAAACCCAACAACTGAAGCATTATACTTGGACTGCTTATTGTTTGTTGTCTATACTCACCTGTTTTGGACACTGTGCAATAAAGCATGGGATCATAGCCGTGTATTGATCTGGTGTAACTTTGCTGTTTAAGTGTTGCTTTTTGTTTTAGTTTAAAGTGCTGGACTGTCCTTTTTGATCACTCATGAGCATTAGCACTGATGCTGAAGTTTCAGCCTGTCCTCTGAAGCACTCTGTTAGTGTAGAGGCGATCTGAGCAAGGATGCAGATCAGGCAATTGAGGGTTTATTTGTGCACCCCTCTACTTTTAATGTCTTGTTAACCTACACTTTGTATCTCACCCCTCATTGTTTTACAGCTGTCTGATGGTTACAAAGTCCCAAAACTGACTTGGTCAATCCCAAAACGAGCCAAGTATGACAATTGGGCAAAATTGAGACCTGAATTTGATCAAAGAACAAAGTGACACCACCTTCCTCTACAAACTCAACCAAACCTTGGAGGGGTTTGAGAGCAGGTGAATATTCTTCTGTATAATAATTTTCTTGAATTCATGCTGTTACTAATACTAACAGAGGTGTTTTTGAATATGTGACTTAAAGTTTTCGGGGTGGTTATTTATTGATGTATATGTATATGTATATGTATATGTATATGTATATGTATATGTATATGTATATGTATGTATCTTAAAGTTTGTTCTTGTTAATGTTGTGTACTATGGGTGAATGAGATTTGTAATTTGTAAGTTTGCCTGTGCTCATGTGCATTCTTTGCATTTATTTAATCTTGCAATACTTCCATACCTCTGTTCCTTTTCTCCTTTAAACTCTTTGTATTTATGCCTTTGTCCTATTTGTTTGAGTCAATTTTAGTTGTATAGTGCTTCTCAAAATGGTTTTAAAGTGGCTTTATGACACTTTATTTTAGCCTTTGCTCCTTTGCACCATTTTGTATTTATGCCCGTGTGCCCTCTTCAATGCACTCTGTAAGCTTATGATTGTCAAATTATTATTTTTTTTTTTGGTCTTTATGTCCTTTTCCTTTTTTTAAATTATTTTTATTTATTTATTTATTTATTTATGTTTGTTCTGGGTTATGCCTTAATTATGCATTTTATACCCTTTTTGTATTCATTAACACTTTAACCACTACTACTACTTAGTTTTACTTATTACTAGTTGTTGTTTTTGTGCCCAAGTGCTTTTACCATTTTAAGTGGTTCTGTGCGTCATAGTGTTGCTTTTAATTGTTGTCTTAGTTTAATTTTAATGACAGTTTTGGACTTTATAGCCCCTTCATTTGTCCCTTTTCTTTATGCTACTCTCTGTGAGCTTTTTTTCTTCCCCTTTTTTGTACCTCGGCCTTTTATGCCTCATTGTGTTAAAAAAAAAAAAAAAATAAAAAATAAAAATATATATATATATATATATATATATATATATATATATATATATATATATATATATATATATATATACCATTAAATTTATTCAAACCAGCTATAAGTAATTATAAATATAACTTAACCATTGTTTTAGTATTATGCACCATTTATATTTATGAATTGTATTATATAATTGTATCATGTATTATCCTTAAACATAGAAATGTTTTTCTTTACTCTTCCAAAGTCACACCTCAGATTGTCACCACCTGATCTCATTCTACTGGCTCAGTTACGGACAATAAAATGTAAGGCTTTGACACTCCTTTTCTGGAGTGCCACTGGAACTAACCCTTCTACCTCAATACACTTGTTCAAATGTAACTGCTGAGAGGGAGCATGTACTTGTACAAGTGTGCCATGTTCTCGTGCAGTTTTACTCTTAAAGCTGTGTAAGGAATTTGCTTTAACACCACACCCATATAAGTTTTGCTTTTGTATTCATGTCTTCACCTCTTAAATTCCTCTTTAAGATTCGTCTTTGTCCTTTTTGTATTTGTGCAGTCCTTTTTTTCTTTTTTCTTTGGTCTGGCTATCACTTTTTTAAGACTAATTTCTGTCCTGATTGTATTTTTATTTAATGTCATTCACATTTATACTCTTTGCTGACCGTTTTGATCAGTTTTATTTGTGCTTTTTGTTTATTTATGCCTCCAAGCTGGAATGCCCTTTATGCTCTTTGGTTTTCTTTCTCTGACTGGCTTTTATATGCCCTGTTATTTCTGCTTTGTACATTTGCCTTTGACTGCATCAGACACCCATACAATTCATCACATTTCAATTTAACCTGTTTGAATTTACTCCCTCCTTGATGGAATGGCCACTCTGGTTATTTGGTACTTCGTTCATTTGCTTTGACCTTCTGGAAGTGTGAAGAACTAAGTGACAGCAGTTTAACTGTATTTGCACAAATTGTAACAACTCAGGCTTAGCCTGACAGTTAGTCTGCCCTGGACCAGGTTAGTTTCCCAGCATAAGTTGCCCGAGTAAGTGAGTTTGAACTATTTTAAGTTTGCTTTATGAAACAGAATCAACCAACTGTTTCACAGTAAGTTTAACTCCAGCCCTCCAGTTTGGTATATATATTGTGTTTCTCTATTTTTCTGTTCTTGTGTTTCTATAGTCTTCACTGGTTTATGTTTTATTTTTCCTGTTAGTCTAATGTTAGTCTAATTGTGGCTTGTTTTATACACCATCGATGTGTGAATCTGAAGAATTAGTTAATTGATTTTTCATTGTCACTGGAAAAGGGTGAGTAAAAAGGGGTTAGGGTTAGGGTTAAGGTGTAGGGTGTAGGGTTAGGTTTTTTGTAAAAATTACAACAGCTCCTTCTCCGGCACGAGTCCGGAGAAGAAAAGGAGACTGAGGAAGGCACGGGCCGACGCATGTTAGACTATACCATGGCTCCTACTCGGAGCGCGCTCCCGCCTGGAGCCAAGAAATAGCAAACTCATCTGCCAACTAGGTGTATGCTTTTCTACCACAAGGGCTCTAATGGGTAGGGTTAGAGCAGAAGTAGGTACAGACCTAGTTGTATAAACTACCGGGTTACTGTGGGTAGGTTTAGAACAGAAGTAGGTACAAGCCTAAATCTACCAAACTACAGGGTTACTGTGGGTAGGTTTAGAACAGAAGCAGGTACAGGCCTAAGTCTACCAAGCCACAGGGTTACTGTGGGTAGGTTTAGGATAGAAATAGGTACAGGCCTAGCTCAAACAAACCACAGGGCTACTGTGGGTAGGTGTTAGAACCAAAACAGGCCTGGATCTATGTCCATGCATTAAACCCAATATCAAAACTACAAGCCAAGTTTAAAAATTCACTGGGTTACTAGAGCCAAATCCCTGTACTGACTGACCATTCGTTAAAAAATAAACCAGCTTCCGTTTGGTAGCCATAAGGCATTCCCTACTCCCCCAAACAACTGCTTGAGGGAAATATTCTAGACACTCTCATCAGTAGTGTACCTCGGGCTCATTGGGTGTTTCGGCTCTTTAAAACACTAGACACCCTCCTCCGAGGCGGCCTATCCCGGATGATCAGTCCAGGACGAGTGTCTCATAGCCAATTCTGTAATCGAACTAGACCAGATCCTCAAAAACCATGTGGCTGGGTTCTGGTTCCTGGACTTTACCGAAATCGAGACTAACACCTCTCCCTTTCTCCTACGGAGTCATCAGGTAAGAACACAGAAAATTTCCCCTGAAACTAACCGCTCCTTCCTTTTCCCTTACAGGACCGCTGCTAGTAATGCTGATCTCCAAATTGGAATTACCAGGTAAGAACATGGATGATTCTTCCTGAAACTAACCACTCTTTCCCTTTTCCACCACAGGACCACTGCTAGCCACACTGCTGGCCCCACAGATCTCCAAATTGGAACTAACAGGTAAGAACATGGATAATTTCCTTTGAAACTAACCACCCTTTCCCGTTACAGGATCGCTGCTAACTGGAACTAACAGGTAAGAACATGGACGATTCCTCCTGAGACTGACCACTCTATCCCTTTTCCACCACAGGAGGACCACTGCTAGCCACGCTGATCTCCCAATTGGAACTACCAGGTAAGAACATGGATAATTTCTCCTGAAAATAACCACTCTTTCCCGTAAAAGGATGACTGCAAACCGGACTCATCCCTGACTTGGAACTACCAGGTAAGAAAGGCTAAGAACATCCGAAAATGACCCTTTTAAACCACTTCAAAATTCCAGAAAACGGTTCCACGTCACTTTCTTAAATTCTCCATAATTCCAATAAAGGCACTCCCCTCCTGACTTCCAATCTGCCTACGAAGAGAAGAGAGTAAATTACCACCAAGAACTAACCCCTTCCTATCACCTCAACCAAACCAACTGACACAAACGATAAAACAAACTATAAAACAAACGATAAAACAAACGAACCAGGAGTCGCTCAACCGGTCTGGGCCAAACAACTCCCTAAGGGCCTGTATGGGCCCGTATTCGTACCCCCATCCCGCCCCCTCCCCGACTTAAAGTCGAGGAGGGAGCCGGAGGGAGCTCCCCAACTAAAACCACTACAATGACCTCCTAAACCTTGTAGAAAAAGGAAAATTTGGTCTACGAGACATTACCTAAAAATGAACACAAACGATTAGAAGCCCACATCCTGCAAACCACGTGAGACACCGTCCCTCCAACAGCACAAAATTATGCCAGCTTTCACCTAGCACCATCAGAAACTAAATAAGATAGTTCCAAAACCGGAAAACCAGATCCTGCCTATAGTCTCCAACACCTGAACAATCCATGGTATGTCAAGTCCGATGGCTCTGGCTGGGTTAGGTTTTTTGTAAAAATTACAACAGCTCCTTCTCCGGCACGAGTCCGGAGAAGAAAAGGAGACTGAGGAAGGCACGGGCCGACGCATGTTAGACTATACCATGGCTCCTACTCGGAGCGCGCTCCCGCCTGGAGCCAAGAAATAGCAAACTCATCTGCCAACTAGGTGTATGCTTTTCTACCACAAGGGCTCTAATGGGTAGGGTTAGAGCAGAAGTAGGTACAGACCTAGTTGTATAAACTACCGGGTTACTGTGGGTAGGTTTAGAACAGAAGTAGGTACAAGCCTAAATCTACCAAACTACAGGGTTACTGTGGGTAGGTTTAGAACAGAAGCAGGTACAGGCCTAAGTCTACCAAGCCACAGGGTTACTGTGGGTAGGTTTAGGATAGAAATAGGTACAGGCCTAGCTCAAACAAATCACAGGGCTACTGTGGGTAGGTGTTAGAACCAAAACAGGCCTGGATCTATGTCCATGCATTAAACCCAATATCAAAACTACAAGCCAAGTTTAAAAATTCACTGGGTTACTAGAGCCAAATCCCTGTACTGACTGACCATTCGTTAAAAAATAAACCAGCTTCCGTTTGGTAGCCATAAGGCATTCCCTACTCCCCCAAACAACTGCTTGAGGGAAATATTCTAGACACTCTCATCAGTAGTGTACCTCGGGCTCATTGGGTGTTTCGGCTCTTTAAAACACTAGACACCCTCCTCCGAGGCGGCCTATCCCGGATGATCAGTCCAGGACGAGTGTCTCATAGCCAATTCTGTAATCGAACTAGACCAGATCCTCAAAAACCATGTGGCTGGGTTCTGGTTCCTGGACTTTACCGAAATCGAGACTAACACCTCTCCCTTTCTCCTACGGAGTCATCAGGTAAGAACACAGAAAATTTCCCCTGAAACTAACCGCTCCTTCCTTTTCCCTTACAGGACCGCTGCTAGTAATGCTGATCTCCAAATTGGAATTACCAGGTAAGAACATGGATGATTCTTCCTGAAACTAACCACTCTTTCCCTTTTCCACCACAGGACCACTGCTAGCCACACTGCTGGCCCCACAGATCTCCAAATTGGAACTAACAGGTAAGAACATGGATAATTTCCTTTGAAACTAACCACCCTTTCCCGTTACAGGATCGCTGCTAACTGGAACTAACAGGTAAGAACATGGACGATTCCTCCTGAGACTGACCACTCTATCCCTTTTCCACCACAGGAGGACCACTGCTAGCCACGCTGATCTCCCAATTGGAACTACCAGGTAAGAACATGGATAATTTCTCCTGAAAATAACCACTCTTTCCCGTAAAAGGATGACTGCAAACCGGACTCATCCCTGACTTGGAACTACCAGGTAAGAAAGGCTAAGAACATCCGAAAATGACCCTTTTAAACCACTTCAAAATTCCAGAAAACGGTTCCACGTCACTTTCTTAAATTCTCCATAATTCCAATAAAGGCACTCCCCTCCTGACTTCCAATCTGCCTACGAAGAGAAGAGAGTAAATTACCACCAAGAACTAACCCCTTCCTATCACCTCAACCAAACCAACTGACACAAACGATAAAACAAACTATAAAACAAACGATAAAACAAACGAACCAGGAGTCGCTCAACCGGTCTGGGCCAAACAACTCCCTAAGGGCCTGTATGGGCCCGTATTCGTACCCCCATCCCGCCCCCTCCCCGACTTAAAGTCGAGGAGGGAGCCGGAGGGAGCTCCCCAACTAAAACCACTACAATGACCTCCTAAACCTTGTAGAAAAAGGAAAATTTGGTCTACGAGACATTACCTAAAAATGAACACAAACGATTAGAAGCCCACATCCTGCAAACCACGTGAGACACCGTCCCTCCAACAGCACAAAATTATGCCAGCTTTCACCTAGCACCATCAGAAACTAAATAAGATAGTTCCAAAACCGGAAAACCAGATCCTGCCTATAGTCTCCAACACCTGAACAATCCATGGTATGTCAAGTCCGATGGCTCTGGCTGGGTTAGGTTTTTTGTAAAAATTACAACAGCTCCTTCTCCGGCACGAGTCCGGAGAAGAAAAGGAGACTGAGGAAGGCACGGGCCGACGCATGTTAGACTATACCATGGCTCCTACTCGGAGCGCGCTCCCGCCTGGAGCCAAGAAATAGCAAACTCATCTGCCAACTAGGTGTATGCTTTTCTACCACAAGGGCTCTAATGGGTAGGGTTAGAGCAGAAGTAGGTACAGACCTAGTTGTATAAACTACCGGGTTACTGTGGGTAGGTTTAGAACAGAAGTAGGTACAAGCCTAAATCTACCAAACTACAGGGTTACTGTGGGTAGGTTTAGAACAGAAGCAGGTACAGGCCTAAGTCTACCAAGCCACAGGGTTACTGTGGGTAGGTTTAGGATAGAAATAGGTACAGGCCTAGCTCAAACAAATCACAGGGCTACTGTGGGTAGGTGTTAGAACCAAAACAGGCCTGGATCTATGTCCATGCATTAAACCCAATATCAAAACTACAAGCCAAGTTTAAAAATTCACTGGGTTACTAGAGCCAAATCCCTGTACTGACTGACCATTCGTTAAAAAATAAACCAGCTTCCGTTTGGTAGCCATAAGGCATTCCCTACTCCCCCAAACAACTGCTTGAGGGAAATATTCTAGACACTCTCATCAGTAGTGTACCTCGGGCTCATTGGGTGTTTCGGCTCTTTAAAACACTAGACACCCTCCTCCGAGGCGGCCTATCCCAGATGATCAGTCCAGGACGAGTGTCTCATAGCCAATTCTGTAATCGAACTAGACCAGATCCTCAAAAACCATGTGGCTGGGTTCTGGTTCCTGGACTTTACCGAAATCGAGACTAACACCTCTCCCTTTCTCCTACGGAGTCATCAGGTAAGAACACAGAAAATTTCCCCTGAAACTAACCGCTCCTTCCTTTTCCCTTACAGGACCGCTGCTAGTAATGCTGATCTCCAAATTGGAATTACCAGGTAAGAACATGGATGATTCTTCCTGAAACTAACCACTCTTTCCCTTTTCCACCACAGGACCACTGCTAGCCACACTGCTGGCCCCACAGATCTCCAAATTGGAACTAACAGGTAAGAACATGGATAATTTCCTTTGAAACTAACCACCCTTTCCCGTTACAGGATCGCTGCTAACTGGAACTAACAGGTAAGAACATGGACGATTCCTCCTGAGACTGACCACTCTATCCCTTTTCCACCACAGGAGGACCACTGCTAGCCACGCTGATCTCCCAATTGGAACTACCAGGTAAGAACATGGATAATTTCTCCTGAAAATAACCACTCTTTCCCGTAAAAGGATGACTGCAAACCGGACTCATCCCTGACTTGGAACTACCAGGTAAGAAAGGCTAAGAACATCCGAAAATGACCCTTTTAAACCACTTCAAAATTCCAGAAAACGGTTCCACGTCACTTTCTTAAATTCTCCATAATTCCAATAAAGGCACTCCCCTCCTGACTTCCAATCTGCCTACGAAGAGAAGAGAGTAAATTACCACCAAGAACTAACCCCTTCCTATCACCTCAACCAAACCAACTGACACAAACGATAAAACAAACTATAAAACAAACGATAAAACAAACGAACCAGGAGTCGCTCAACCGGTCTGGGCCAAACAACTCCCTAAGGGCCTGTATGGGCCCGTATTCGTACCCCCATCCCGCCCCCTCCCCGACTTAAAGTCGAGGAGGGAGCCGGAGGGAGCTCCCCAACTAAAACCACTACAATGACCTCCTAAACCTTGTAGAAAAAGGAAAATTTGGTCTACGAGACATTACCTAAAAATGAACACAAACGATTAGAAGCCCACATCCTGCAAACCACGTGAGACACCGTCCCTCCAACAGCACAAAATTATGCCAGCTTTCACCTAGCACCATCAGAAACTAAATAAGATAGTTCCAAAACCGGAAAACCAGATCCTGCCTATAGTCTCCAACACCTGAACAATCCATGGTATGTCAAGTCCGATGGCTCTGGCTGGGTTAGGTTTTTTGTAAAAATTACAACAGCTCCTTCTCCGGCACGAGTCCGGAGAAGAAAAGGAGACTGAGGAAGGCACGGGCCGACGCATGTTAGACTATACCATGGCTCCTACTCGGAGCGCGCTCCCGCCTGGAGCCAAGAAATAGCAAACTCATCTGCCAACTAGGTGTATGCTTTTCTACCACAAGGGCTCTAATGGGTAGGGTTAGAGCAGAAGTAGGTACAGACCTAGTTGTATAAACTACCGGGTTACTGTGGGTAGGTTTAGAACAGAAGTAGGTACAAGCCTAAATCTACCAAACTACAGGGTTACTGTGGGTAGGTTTAGAACAGAAGCAGGTACAGGCCTAAGTCTACCAAGCCACAGGGTTACTGTGGGTAGGTTTAGGATAGAAATAGGTACAGGCCTAGCTCAAACAAATCACAGGGCTACTGTGGGTAGGTGTTAGAACCAAAACAGGCCTGGATCTATGTCCATGCATTAGGGTTAGGGTTAGGGTTAGGGTTAGGGTTAGAGTTAGGGTTAGGGTTAGGTTAGGGTTAGGGTTAGGGTTAGGGTTAGTTAGGGTTAGGTTAGGGTTAGGTTAGGGTTAGGGTTAGGGTTAGGGTTAGGGTTAGAGTAGGTTAGGGTTAGATTAGGGTTAGGGTTAGGGTTAGGGTTAGGGTTAGAGTGTAGGGTTAGGTTATAGGGATAAAAACGAAAAGTGCACCCCCCCCAAAGTGCACCCCCCCCATATCTCGAGTTCTATAGGTCCTAGAGAGCTGAAACTCCGCCCATATACTAATTAGGGGGCGGGGAGTCGATTGCACTTGGTTTGGGCGCTCTAGCGCCACCAGGCGCCGAGATACAGTAGTGCACCCCCCTTATTTTTGCACCTAGAGAGCTGAAACTCCGCCCATATACTAATTAGGGGGCGGGGAGTCGATTGCACTTGGTTTGGGAGCTCTAGCGCCACCAGGCGCCGAGATATGGTACTGCACCTAGGGGTTGACTTTCGCAAATCAGGGTTAGGGGTTGACTTTCGCAAATCAGGGTTAGGGGTTGACTTTCGCAAATCAGGGTTAGGGGTTGACTTTCGCAAATCAGGGTTAGGGGTTGACTTTCCCAAATCAGGGTTAGGGGTTGACTTTCCCAAATCAGGGTTAGGGGTTGACTTTCGCAAATCAGGGTTAGGGGTTGACTTTCCCAAATCAGGGTTAGGGGTTGACTTTCCCAAATCAGGGTTAGGGGTTGACTTTCCCAAATCAGGGTTAGGGGTTGACTTTCCCAAATCAGGGTTAGGGGTTGACTTTCTCTATACAGCTGTGTTTTTTTTTTTTTTTTTTTTTTTTTTTTTTTGGGGGGGGGGGGGGGGGGGGGGGCGGGGGGCGGGGCGGGGCGGGGTGGATGGGGGGACCTGTAATATACTGTACTTAGGGGGGAGGGACTTGTGTTTGAGTTGGGTGGGACTTGTGCTTTTTGGGGTGGGACTTGTGTTTTTTTGGGGTGGGACTTGGGTGGGACTTGTGTTTTTTTTTGGGGTGGGACTTGTGTTTTTTTGGGGTGGGACTTGTGTTTTTTTGGGGTGGGACTTGTGTTTTTTTGGGGTGGGACTTGGGTGGGACTTGTGTTTTTTTGGGGTGGGACTTGGGTGGGACTTGTGTTTTTTTGGGGGTGGGACTTGTGTTTTTTTTGGGTGGGACTTGTGTTTTTTTTGGGTGGTACTTGGGTGGGACTTGTGTTTTTTTGGGGTGGGACTTGTGTTTTTTTTGGGTGGTACTTGGGTGGGACTTGTGTTTTTTTTGGGGTGGGACTTGTGTTTTTTTGGGGTGGGACTTGTGTTTTTTTTGGGTGGGACTTGGGTGGGACTTGTTTTTTTGGGGTGGGACTTGTGTTTTTATTGGGTGGTACTTGGGTGGGACTTGTGTTTTTTTGGGGTGGGACTTGTTTTTTTTGGGTGGGACTTGTGTTTTTTTGGGGTGGGACTTGTGTTTTTTTTTGTAGGTGGGACTTGTGTCCTCCCATATACTAATTAGGGGGCGGGGAGTCGATTGCAATTGGTTTGGGACCTATAGCGCCACTAGGCGCCGAGATAAAGTAGTGAACCCCCCTTGTTTTTGTACCTAGAGGGTTGAAACCCCTCCCATTTTACTAATAAGGGGGCGGGGAGTCGATTGCACTTGGTTTGGGGGCTCTAGCGCCACCAGGGGCCGAGATATGGTATAATTAGGGGTAGAATTAGGGTTAGGGTTAGGGTTAGGTTAGGGTTAGGGTTAGGGTTAGGGTTAGGTTAGGGTTAGGGTTAGGGTTAGGGTTAGGGTTAGGTTTTTTGTAAAAATTACAACAGCTCCTTCTCCGGCACGAGTCCGGAGAAGAAAAGGAGACTGAGGAAGGCACGGGCCGACGCATGTTAGACTATACCATGGCTCCTACTCGGAGCGCGCTCCCGCCTGGAGCCAAGAAATAGCAAACTCATCTGCCAACTAGGTGTATGCTTTTCTACCACAAGGGCTCTAATGGGTAGGGTTAGAGCAGAAGTAGGTACAGACCTAGTTGTATAAACTACCGGGTTACTGTGGGTAGGTTTAGAACAGAAGTAGGTACAAGCCTAAATCTACCAAACTACAGGGTTACTGTGGGTAGGTTTAGAACAGAAGCAGGTACAGGCCTAAGTCTACCAAGCCACAGGGTTACTGTGGGTAGGTTTAGGATAGAAATAGGTACAGGCCTAGCTCAAAGAGTTAGGGTTAGGGTTAGGGTTAGGGTTAGGGTTAGGGTTAGGGTTAGGGTTAGGGTTAGGGTTAGGGTTAGGGTTAGGTTAGGGTTAGGGTTAGGTTTTTTGTAAAAATTACAACAGCTCCTTCTCCGGCACGAGTCCGGAGAAGAAAAGGAGACTGAGGAAGGCACGGGCCGACGCATGTTAGACTATACCATGGCTCCTACTCGGAGCGCGCTCCCGCCTGGAGCCAAGAAATAGCAAACTCATCTGCCAACTAGGTGTATGCTTTTCTACCACAAGGGCTCTAATGGGTAGGGTTAGAGCAGAAGTAGGTACAGACCTAGTTGTATAAACTACCGGGTTACTGTGGGTAGGGTTAGGGTTAGGGTTAGGGTTAGGGTTAGGGTTAGGGTTAGGGTTAGGTTTTTTGTAAAAATTACAACAGCTCCTTCTCCGGCACGAGTCCGGAGAAGAAAAGGAGACTGAGGAAGGCACGGGCCGACGCATGTTAGACTATACCATGGCTCCTACTCGGAGCGCGCTCCCGCCTGGAGCCAAGAAATAGCAAACTCATCTGCCAACTAGGTGTATGCTTTTCTACCACAAGGGCTCTAATGGGTAGGGTTAGAGCAGAAGTAGGTACAGACCTAGTTGTATA